>CM021770.1:976742-1184463 GCA_011076525.1 Nettapus auritus
AGCACCCCAGTAGTATTTTCTCCCTTGTTTAGCTGATCACAGCTCTTGCCTTTCCACTGGCACAACAGGGGAGGGGAAGCTGACTGTCCCAGGTGCCCTGTGTTATCCAGGTCCCACCAGCAGCAGATTGCTAAAGTAAAAACAAGGACTGGGGCAAGCATACATGTTAAGTCCCCAGTAATCATCTATTAATTAACATGTGGGGAGAAAACTTAAGAGACAGGCTAAATTATCTGCCTGTGTCTCTCAAAGCCCAGTCCCTTTTCTTGGTAGGCAGGAAGGTTCTCACACAACTCTGGTTGATTGTTTTATTGGTCTGTGGGTATTATCCATGGTTTGCATCAGCTTGTAGCATTGCTGTGTCTTTTTTTCCCCAGCCAAACACTGTAGGTAGTGTGCTCTTTTCATAGCTCAGCACTCAACAGCTTGAACGTGTCAGAATTAATGAGGGGGAGAACGACGCTGTAGCGACTGGAAGTGCAGAAAAGATGTAAAGAAAGAGGAGATGAGCATTTGAGTCATAGCTTAAACCCCAGATGAAGAATTAAAGCACTATTATCTTGTCAAATAGTTCAGTGACTTTTAAACAACATGACCCAGTGCTCATCATTACCCCGTTGTATCTGTCGGTGTCGTATCACACCATGAGTGCCTGTCTTTTTGTCTTCTGCCCTTTTCCGTGGAGGTACCACAGATATATCCTGCCATCTCAAATACCTACATCTTGTTTGAGTCTTGCTTGAGTTTTGAGGTTGTTCGATGGATGAGGTCCTCCAAAATGCAGCTTTTCTTGAGGGCAGAGACATATTTTGAAGTAGCAAAGCAAAAGCTTTTAACCCCTCTTTGTCTGAGACAGCAGGGGATGGTCAGGGATGGGTTATTTTGCCATTCTGATGGAAATGTGTCTATTGGGAAATACTTCCACAATTTTTAAAATATTTCCTTATTATAACAGTTAGCAAACCATCTCTGCTTTGATCACTCAGGAGTCATTTCTGTCTCATCAAGGTTTCCAGTTGCTTGATATCCCCAGTGTACTGCCAAAGGTGCAGTTCAACTTCCCTGGGTTTCTCAAAACACTGCTACTCAAACATATCTCAAAGTCTAGCAGTACTTGGAGACAACACTGATTTGTACTATATTACGTTTCAGAATTATACACAGCATTTTTCTAAAAATACATAGGTGAAAACAGTGTGAGGCAACAAAAAATCTTCCCTCCTGAGGCTGTTGTACTTGGGCAAGTTGCTGGTCATTTGTGCTGCCTGAAGTTTGTGTGTTTTGATGGTTGAATTTTAATCGGAATGGGGAAAAAAACAACAACACAGGGCTTGTTCCATGGCTCTACCTTTCTGATAGTCAGGAATGCACCAGGATCTGCGCTGTGAATACTTCCATTTGAGAGTGGCCTACCAGGGCCATTGCTGCCTAGTGAATTACAGGGCTCAGCTGTCATCAATTTTACACTATGCACAAAATGTCTTCCATCGCTTTGCTTAATATTATGCAACTCTTCTACATGCAACAGCCCAAAATTCATCTATGTTTGTGAGTGTCCTTTTGCTTAGCAGGAGACTGCTATCGGATTAATTTGTTCTACTAATAACATCAAGTAAAGGAGAAATTCTTTATATTCCTTTGCTTTCATATTGAAAGCCACAGTTTTGCTTTTGTTTTGCATTTATAATTTTTGTGCAATTATTTCAGAGTAAATTTTAAGTTGTATCAAAAGCCCCAGTGAGCAGCTATGATCTTTAGCAAAAATATAAATCCTAGACACAAGCTTAAACAGTCACATGCATAGAAACATAAAAACTTACAACAAAGCCCCTTCTGTAACACACACAGTGATGAAGTAGCTCTACAAACTAGCATTGTCATCCTCCTTTTGGAAACTGCAGCCAAACATTGGGCAGTCACAGTTCTTCAGTAGTGGCTGCATTAGAAGGGGAGAGGCGGGTAACTTGAAGGAGACCCTGGGGATCCCATTAGTTCCTGCAGCAAGCTCTATATGCTGGTGCTGTAAAGAGATTTTATGCATAGCAGGGCTGAGAAGGGTAGCATGGGGATATTTTGCTACTTGTTACACAAAGGAAAAAAAGCGCTAATCTATCCTATACTCTAATTTCATAAACTTCTGCTGCTTTAATTAGGCTTTTCAGTCAATAAAGAATCTCGCCTGAAAGGTGTCCTCAGTCAATTAGTTATACGTAATGAAGTCATATATGGCACTTCTCTCATTCCTGTTGGTTTTATTCATGAACTAAAGCATCCCGCGGTGCAGAATTGTAAGTGCAAGTGTCTGGCTGCGTAAATGGATTTCCTCATGACTTCGTGCTGATCTTTATGAGAAGTTGGCTGCACAAGCTACCTTTTGGAGCTAAGTAGCCAAATAGCATCTAGAGCTGAACAAAAAAGCAGTAAGATAATGGGTTTGATACTTTTTAGAAAGCATCATTAATTTTCCTATATGTGAACAGCTCTCTAAAAAAAAAAAACACCTGCCTTCCTTTAAAAAAATAAAAATATTGAAAGAGTGGAAGATGTATTCCTTAGACCTGTACATTGTTTTCTTCAGGTAAAATAAAAACACACTGATAAAGCTGTAACTCCTGCTCATTTTCAGTCATTCAGTATTGAGGTCTGTGTGCGTTGCAGTGCTCAGAGTACAGACGGAAGAAAGGACCTTGTTGCTTTGCAGCTTTCTGGGACATTAAAAATTAAAACCATCCCTTTCCCCTTTTTCCATGACTCTGCTCAAGGTCCAGTGATTACTCTGAGGGAGAAAGGAAGAAGGAAACTGCACCTGGCTTTTGTTAGCTCTACTGTGGGTAATAATGAAGCAACAAAAGAACTAATGCATGTTCTTGTGTTGGAAAAATGGTGTATGTTCCTTAAAGTGAATTCAGGAGACCTGAAATCCCAGCAAAGCATCCGACCAGCAACAGCAGAGATGATTTTCTCTGTTCTTTTCCAGGGATATCAATAGATAATGCTTTATAGCTTTTATAAATGCTGTGAGGCGTAATTAATAATTACGTAGTACCTCAGCTTTCTTTTTAGAAAAGGCATTACATGTGCACTTCTTTTTGTTACTTTAACAAGCAGCTCCTTTCTGGTCGCCACATATCCTTAAACCAGCATTTTCTTCCAAGTGGACTGTAAAATCTGTTTGTTTTCCTGTCATTTTAAAAATACGCAGCTCCATTACAATTTCTGAGCGTATGCACCCTCTTTAGGATATGGAATGCTGTCTTTAATAATTTATTTGATCTCTTACTAGCTCTAAACTTGTGCAGGTCATCTCAAAAATTAACCCCAAGTTCTGTCCTACTGGTTCTCATTTTCATGCATGCTCCTTTTGTTTATGTTTTTACTAACTAGCCAAGCCCTTTCCCGAGACGGTTTTTCATGCTGAACACCAAAATGCGTCTATTTTTCAACTATTTGGTATGAAAAAGAAACTCTCAGCAGAAGTGCCATCAAAGGCGTAATTGTCCAGACTTGAAGACGTTAAGAAATGGAACACCTTAAACTGCAGGACATATTTATATGGTCATAAATTTGTCCCTAAGGTCGATGTTCCCAATGAAGAGGTCCAGGAGCCACAGATATTGCAGCCTGAGATTTCCTTTTTCTTTCAGGACCCCCCTTCTCTGCCTATAACACAAAGCCACACAGAGGTCTTCTACCCCATTCTGTTTGCTAGAAGCAGAGCAATTCTGTATTTGCAGTGCAGAACTTCAAGGGGCTTTGTTTGTTTTCTCCTTTTCACAAATAATTGGAGACATTTCGTTTCAACCCCTCTTCAAGAGTTCAGATGCAATATGCAGTTATCAGTATTTGTTGCATGAAATTAGATGTTTGAGCGACTGAATGTTAAGCTTCTGACTTGCATTAGACCCTTGTTGGTTTTCCATTAACTCATCCAACAGATACCAATTGCCATCAAACTTAAAATAGTACTTAAAGTGATTTTCGTCTTTCAAATTGTTCTGAATACATTCTTTATGAACTACTTTAAGGAACTCTTTCAGCTTTCCTATTTTATATGGATGTTCAATACTATAATACAATTTCTTAAGTAGTTTATGAGCTCTTTGTCAAGGAAGGTGAATTTAATTAAAAGCCTTGAAAAATGTCCATATCATAGAAATGTAAAAAGAGTAGAACTACATTTATACAGCAGGGATGAATAAAATCACATAGTAAAGGTTATGTAAAATCGCGGTTAGCTTAAGACAGCAAATGACATCTAATTGCCATTTTTTGTAATACAAATTATGTGGACATGCTTTGAAATTCAATGGGGGAAAAAAAAAACACCCTGACACAATGAAAGACTTTCATAATGCTTAATTAATATTTGTCTTGTTAAGGCCAGGAAGTTACGAGTCTCCAGAAAAGGTCTTCAAATATTTGGGGAAGTAATAGGAGGCATTGTTATTAGGAGGCATTGTTATTAGGAGGTATTGCTGATGATACAAAGCTGGGAGGAACGGCTGACACACCAGAAAAATGGACAGGCTGGAGAGTTGGGCAGAGAGGAACCCAGTGAGGGTTCCAGTGAGGGAGAACAAGAGCAAGCGTAGACTCTTGCACCTGGGGAAGAATAACTGCACGCATCAGTACAGGTTAGGGGCTGACCTGCTGGAGAGGAGCTCTGTGGAGAAGGACCTGGGGGTCCTGGTAGACCCCATGAGCCAGCAGTGTGCCCTGGTGGCTAAGAAGGCCAGTGGTATCCTGGGGTGCATTAAAAAGAGTGTGGCCAGCATGTCAAGGGAGGTGTTCCTCCCCCTCTACTCTGCCCTGGTGAGGCTACATCTAGAGTATTGTGTCCAGTTCAGGGCTTCCCAGTTCAAAAAAGACAGGGATCTTTTAGAGAGAGTCCAGAGGAGGGCTGCAAGAATGATTAAGGGCCTGGTGTATCTCCCATATGAGGAAGGTCTGAGAGACCTGGCCCTGTTCAGCCTGGAGAAGACAGAGGTGATCTGATTTAATGTTTATAAATATCTGAAGTGTGTGAGGCAATTGGACAGGGCCAACCTCTTTTCGGTGGTGTGCAGTGATAGAACTAAAGGCTGTGGCCAAAACCTGGAACACAGGAATTTCCACATGCATAAAAACTTCTTACAGTGAGAGTCAGAGAGCACTGGAATGAGCTGCCCAGAGAGGTTGTGGAGTCTCCTTCTCTGGAGATATTAAAGACCTGCCTGGACACTTTCCTGCCCAAACTACTGTAGGGAACCTGCTTTTAGCAGGGGAGTTGGACTCAATGATCTCCAGAGGTCCCTTCCAACCCCCTACAATTCTGTAATTCTGGAAAGAAAAGTTCCTGGGGTCCTACACAGTACGTGGTATGGGTTATTGGGCCTAGTGCTGGCTGACAGGGTGTTGTCAGATCCCCCACATAAGGGTTGTGCAGGCTGTAAGCCATAGGGCAGAGTACAGGGGTGAAATCCTCTCACTGAAGTCAACATACGTAGCTCAAGCTTTACGAGGGCCTCAGGGCTTACATGAGCCATAGAATCACAGAATCATTCAGGTTGGAAAAGACTTCTAGGATTGTCTGCTCCAACCTTTATCCCATGCCTGCTAAGTTCTCCGTTAAACCATGCCTGTGAGCTCTACATATACGTGTGCTTTGAAGACCTCCAGAGACAGTGGAGTTGGTCATGCTTAGGCTGCCATCTCGTTATCCGTAATCCCTGGTGCCACGAGGCAGGATTCATGTAAATGGGCTAAACCCACCACTAGGGCTGAGGCGCAACCCACCTGGGGTGGGCACCACGGCAGCCAGGGCAGGATGAGCTCTTCCCCTGAGCCTGGATGTCTTCACAGCTCATGTTATGAACCATGACATTTGACTCGCTTACTTTTTGATAGTGCAAAAGGCCTTATTCTGTTGAAAAAGAGGAAAAACTAGAAAGCAGGCAGTAAGAAACAGGAATAGTTAGACACAAGGTGACAGTCTACCAGAGAAAGCAGCTCTGGATATGATTTAATGTAATTCAGTAGGATTTTCTGAAAGTGTGCTCCTAGGAACCTTCATACATTCTGTGTGTTCTTTCTGTTAGCTTGAAAAAAAAATCTTTTGCATATGTTTTCTTTAGAGCCTATTGAATCCTCTCCTTTAGATTCAGAGAAGTCTCAGGAGGGATTGGTTGTGGAGGGATGGAGGTTTTTTTTGTTGTTGTTGTTAGTAACCATTACCATTGGTTTCTTTTCTTTGTCATATCTGATCTTAACCAGGCATTCCTGTGCAAAATATCCAGTGCTTTTTTCTATGTGAGATAAATACAGTTCTTGGGATATCCTGGGTCTTCACAGTTTATTGTAGTGAGACCAAAACTCTCTGGAAAACTTATATTGAGTTATGTCCTTCCTGCTTTGTTTCCTCCTCACATAATCTGAACATTTTATTAGTCTCCACTGAGACTGGTGCTTATACAGTGGCCAAACCTAACTCTGAAAAAGATCCACAGTATACATGCAAGAACATCCCTTGCTTTAAGAATTAAGTTGTGTTGAAAATTTCTGTACCTTCCTTCCTCAGCATGATGCTCTGAGAAGGGGCCTGGTACTGAGGAGAAAAGGCAAGGGTAGGTAAGGCATGGGGAAAAATGGGATAAACCTCTGGATTTCATATCCCAGCCAGTATGAGTGAGAGAACGATGTCCAGTATTTGCATTTCTCCGCTTTATCACATTTTATAGTCATTGGTGCTTTTCCTTGTGCCTCAGCTGCTGCCACCCTGCAATCACCATTTAAAAAGAAACAAAAGAGAGGTTTTTACTCTCATGATTGTGAGACAGGCTGGAAATGTGGAGGAGCAGCACTTGCAAAGGCTCCAAAACTAGAAGGCTGCTGCTGAGAGCTCAGTGGTTGTTATGAAAGCAAGATTCCCCCTGTACCAGTGTCCTGACCCTGGAAAATGAGCACCACGCAACCATCGCTGCTCGCATCCAACTCCAAATCAGGGTGTCCTTCATGTGGCAGAGGATGGACTCTATTTAGCAAAACATCGTGCAAATCCAAATAAGAAGTTAATTCTATATGTGTCCTGAAAAGAGCTGAAGTACTGAAGCACTTCTTTCCTGTGAAGAGCACTTGCCCCCAGTTCTCCACATGAGCAGTAGAGCCCCTTCAGTGCACCGTGATTTTGTGATACATGCAATGTATGCACTTTTAACATCAAAATTCAAGTTAGTCAAGCTCAGAGAGGCAGACAGCAGAAAAAAATGTGAAGCTTCAAAGTAAAGATGAAATCTGTCTCTACCTACTCCAGCTCACAGGAATATGCTGGTAATTTCAGGCTCTCATAAAAGGGCATATTTATGCATACTCTGCTTTAAAGGCTGTTCCCAAATGGGCAGTTCACAAACATGTGGATGGAGCAGATGCAAACTTGACTGCACATGAATACAGCAATGCTGGATTTCCACCGTGCATGCAAAGAAAACCCCATTTGCAGCCCAGTGCCTCGAGGAGGATGCTGCAGGGGTATCCTGCTGCCAGCATGAGAATAAACCCCAAAAATTCAGTGCATGGCATGAAGTGCTGCCGAAACACCAGCACTGAGCATTCCTCTGTTCATTGTAATGCTTTGTTTTGCATGCCCAGGGCATCCAAAATCATCCTGTGTGTCACTGTTAGGATTAATTTTAGGCTCATGGGGTATTTATTGTCTTTTTCTTCACATTCTCCTTAATACCTGTCCTGCTCTATGTGCCAGGAAAAGCCATAGCTCTTGCCAGAGTATGAAAATAATAATAATAAAATTAGCATCAACTGCTGCTTCTGTGGATATGCTTTTATTTTTTATTATTAAACATTGCTATATGACTTTTTTTGAACTGCTCCATTTTACGGGCACACGGATATAAACTGTGCTAGGAGAAAAAGCATTAAAATGTTTATCTTTGCCTGAATGCTGCATCTTTTATTGTCCAAATATAAAATTACTCTGTTTGCGCAGTATGGGGTGGCAAAATACTACTGTGGAGTTCAGTGAAGGGACCTGTTGAGAAAGCAGACAGGATTGGGATGAACTCATCATTGTAGCGGTGCCATCATTGTTAGAAACTTGAAGCACAAATGTCTGGGAGTAGAGAAATTTGTTATTGCTCCAGCTGTTAACTACATCCCCTCTGCGTCGCTCTGTGCCATATCCCGAAATGGAGTCTGCTGGGGCTTCATTCATGATTCATGATGTGTCTGGAGGGGTAGAATAATTCAATATGCTCCTTCTGTTTAGTTAAATGTACATGTGCTTTTCATCATTATTTTATAAGATGCATGCTACAAAATACAAGTAACTGGAAATGACTGTTCTCGCTGAAGCTTAATTTTCACAATAATCCCACAAAACTGAACATAAGTAAGAGGATGGTTATGTTAAGAAATTTTACTTATCATTGATGGCAGAAAGACCCTATTTCTTTGCCTGAGGCTTTCGTGGGCAAAGAAACAGCGATTTGAATAAAACAGCCTAAAAGCAAAAGTGAGTTGATGAATTCTGCCTATGGTGCCAGGCAATAAAATGTCCATGGTCCCATTATGCAGTCAGCACGTGCTTTAGCCAAGGATGATTTGTTCAGTGATCCTGAAAAAACTTTGGAAGGCTTCACAGCAGTATGTAAAAATTTGGGAAAATGCTAAAAGATTGCAGGGCTTTGAGTATCTCACTCCATTTTGAAATAATGCACCTATCTGTGCAGTGTACTTGATGTAGCTGTGATTTTAAGGCTTTAAAACATATTTAAATGTCATATGGATAAAGGCTTGCTCCACTGGTCACAGTTTAACGGGCAGTGTGTGATGGACCTTGCTTCGCAAAAAAACAGCCCATTTAAAGTCTCTGTTGGGAAGATTGTTTTCCAACAGTGCATCTTCTCAGCTGCACCAGAAGGACTTCCCACAGGTATTAATGTATCATATAAATGATTGTATAGCACATATGACATCAAGAATACTTATGTTACTTTATGTTACTGTTTTGTAAATATTTTTTCACTTAAACTTTCCTGTCAAACCCCCCACCCCCCTTTGCAGAGAGAAAAGGAGTAGCTCATGTCTGAGCCTGAAGTTCATGATTTTCACCCACTGGGTCCACAAGAATAAAAGAATGGAGAAGCAAAACTCTTTCCTTCTACAGGCTGGGGAAACAAGCAGCTTAGGGAACCCTGTAAAGCAAGAAAATGATGCCACAGAAGGGATCAGTAATGCATCATCCCTATTTGTTAGTACTTCAGATAAAGAAAGTCTGAATTGTTTCTTTAATGTTTATGGAGATAGGTATTCTTCTACCTATTCAGATACCACACTAATATCATGTAACTGCTACCAGTATGTACTACCAGATTGAAGACCAGATAGACAAAAGTTGCCATTTAAAACAAGGTGCTACAGTTTTGGAAGGAGAAATACCAACGTCAAACACCTTTCTGAGTGCATCTCTCGGCTAGCGCTGCCTGCGGTGTCTTGGTGGTGAAGTCACATCTGGTGGTGGGAAGCTCTACAGGGTCAGCCCAATGCTGGCTACAGCCGAAAAGTTGGCTTTGGTTTGTCCTCGGCTGCCGGTAACATTTGGGCTCCTCTGGATTCTAGCGTGCTACCTCTTTCTAATGAATTTCATGTTTTAAAATATCAGATTGCACAAAAATGTCCTAACGAGGCTTAAGAAGTTGTGCCTTTGCTGAGGTTAATTTAAGAATTCTGTTCTTGTACCGTATTTTTCTAATTATCTAGAGCCTTTGTTAGGAGCTTGCACTGAATTGTCCTTTTGATGGGATTGCTCATCTCTAACATGTAATTAAAATATTCAGAAATTACTGCAGACTGCTAGGCATCATCTAATACCCTCATTTATAGAACTGTAGCTCCTAAAAATGTAGTGATGATACCATGTAATCAATGATTTAGAGGTCCCAGCAATACTTATGTCAGCACTCCTGATAAATGTTATCATGGAAAACAAATACCCGTTTCCTCACATTTTAAGTGTGTTCTGGGGATCAAAGAACTCATCTCCTTGTTCTGGGCATCCCTATTTTCATCCTTGCTTCTTAATAAATAAAAATATTTATTTTCCAATATACTCAAGGTTGTGAACATGCATGTTGCAGCTTTGCTACTTTTTTTTTTTTTTTTGGTGCCAGCTGAAATCTTGGTGGCTTCTAGGATGATCAGTGATTGCATTATGTGCTGTTATAAAGACAAAACTAAACCCCAGCTATAACATTTTAATATGAAAAAATATGAAAGAATCAATAAACTGTAATTGTAGTGTAACTCCATTTAGCTCCTTTGATTGCAGTATAATATTTTATATTATTGAGTAGGCTTATGAAGCCCCTGTTACATATAAATGTACACACATCTGTTTTCAGTGTGTTATTTATCACATTCCCTTATGTTTTTCATTCTTACAGTCAGAGAATAAGATACTCTCCTGAAATCACTCTTCACAGAAAAATTTGTGCCAGTGTACAAAATATGCTCTTTGCAGAGGGATGGACACAGAAATCCCTGCATCACCTCTCTCGGTATCTTCTATAACTCAGTTACTCACTTTGGAATTTACTTCATGGTATACATCCTGTGTACATAACTTTCATCACGGGGCCCTCCTAAATCTCTCTCTTTGAAGTTGGTAACATCCACAAATCTTACAGAACTCATACTGCTCGTACAGTAACCCTCTAACACATTTACAGAGGATTTTAAGCATAACAGGAGATGGTGCTCACATCTGATTATAAGGGTCTTACTGACATTTGAAGCTCTACTGTAATTAGCCATTATTAAAATATCTGTTTATCATCAGGCACGAGAAATGTGAATATAAAGCACCAGCAATGTTTATAATTAGTGGTACAGAAGTGCGTTGTGATAAATAATTGGGTCTCAAATAGGATTTCAATCAAAGTTTACAATTTATTAAATGAATAGAGGCAAGCAAACAGCACTGGGTGCGCCGGGAGTCTCTGCTCCACCAGGACGCACACCTGTTACATTAGTTAGCTGGTTTTTATGTTATTAAACTAATACATATTCATCACTATTCCTAGAAAAGGCAGGGTTAGTATAATTAGTTTCCGGAGTCCAAAATTTCTCACGGACGCATGCATATTAGTCTTGGGTGGTCTCTCTGGGGGTTGCTTGGGCTGAAGGCTCGTAGTCTTCCTCCCAGGCTTTGTCCTTCAGTCGTCCTTCAGCTCCTCCTTTCTCCTTATTCGGTAATCTCTTGGCCGGATACCAGAGACTTGCACAGCATCCCATGCAGAAGTTAGCAATTATTTTGAACCTCCTTTGTTCTCTTATCTCCCAGGCCTGAGTCTCAGTCAGTCTCAATATTCGGCCTTCAAATCCTCTACCTGCACAAATTGCTGGACTCTTTCCCTTATATGATACAAGAACTATGTACACTAATCACTCTGTTTTTCTTTGGTAGAATGAATGCAGCCCTAGTATTGTTCCATACTGACACGAATCAAATTAACACATATCACAGCATTGTCTGCACTTAGTTTTACCTGAGCTGCATGGCCCTTGTTAGGGAGCTAGTACGCACCTGTATATGTAATAACGGGTTATATAAAAGTATGTGTGTGTGTAAATATGCATAGTTATATGTATACACTTATATACATACGAATATATATGTATATTTATGTTGAGGGTATGAGGGACGTGACTTTTTCTAGACTCATTAAATAAACCTCTGGTCCTGTGCTCCCAAGAGCCCTGCCAGCTGTAGAGATTTGTCTTACAGAACAATTTCTAGCAGAAATAAATGGGTCCTTGTTTTGCTTGAGAGGTACTAAATTACATTTGCCGTTTACCTAACTGCATTAAAAGACCAAGTATGAGCGTGCACAGCATGTGCCACACAGCAGTGACTTTGTGGTCTTTGGGGATTGCTATCAAAAACTGATGTAGTGCTTCATAAAGTGCCTGTGGATCAGAGGGGAATAAGTGAGCGTTGGCTGCTCATCTAGCTCCTTGGTACCAGTGTGGGCCTCAGAGTTAGGGGGTATCTTTGCAGCCACATCTGAATCCATTGTGGGGAGGAAAATACACCGCGTGTGTTCATTGTTCTCAAAATGTATGGAATAGAGAGAAGAGTTAGCTGATTACCATCAGTCACAGATTTAAGGCAGTAATACTGTACCTCCTATAAATGTGTTTGACCAGCTGATCTCTGCCCAGGAAGGGAAACTCTGCCTTTTGGAGGCTTCTCAGGTGGTACTTGCTCTGGAATTATGTGATGGACACCAACAGGAACTTGGTCCCAGGTGCCGATTGAAGGCATCCATTAGAGACCAGCTGGTCAGAATTGGTACTGCAATGAAAATTCAATTTTTCAGAGTTGTTTGCATAATATGATGAATATGATAACATGATTATGTTGTGAAGCAGCATCAGGCAGAGTTATTTGTAGGAAGGATGAACTGCCTTTCAGAATTACAGGAGGTAATAGAAAGAAATGAAAATTCTGGTATTTGCCGTCTTCTGAGCTAACTCAACTAGTGGTGTCAGCTTATGCCTTTGCTATGAAGATTGTATGAGAACAATATAGGCAAAACATCTAATTTCTCACAAAGAATGTCAGCACATGAAGAAATACCTATTTCTGATGAACTACTGAGACATGTTTGTAGTACTTGTTCAAGGTAGGGCACTGTGATGCCATTGGATATTTTAGTCCAAAATATAAACTGTATTTCATTCATTTTTGTCACAATCGCTACTCTGTTCCTTTAAATACAGTTATCAGTGTTTTTACCATTCATGACCAACCAGGTTGCCTTTCTGCTTTATGTGACAATCATTCATTATACTGGATTAAAACAAAACAAAACAGAAGCCTGAAATGGCCGGGCTAGTTACATTTCCTCACATCTGATAGAAAGCACCTACTTTACGAGTTCATATTTTCCTGCTCTCAGTGAATTTACTGAGATTGGCAGGGTTTTTAGTGACTTGATGTCAGCCCCCATCATCACCAGCAAATAATACAGCGGGAGTCTGTCCTTTTCAGTATCCCCTGCCACTCGGTTGAATAGCATCTATTTCTTCCTCTAGAGCAGAGCTCATCTAAAAACAGTTTAAATGCCAATTTTGTGCAAGAGAGGGAAAAAAAAATACACACCAAACTTAAAATTTGAGATCCCATTCATATTACTTGGCTCTTCCACTCTGAAGAGAGTGAAAGACTATATATATATATATATATGTTTTTTATTTACAGAAATAACTCATACAGATCATTCTTTCCAATTAATGTAATTATAAAATTAAAATAATTTCTCAGAAAGGAACCTCTGTCTTGAAAATTAGACTAGAAAAGCAGGTTTCCAGTGTTCTAATACATTCACTTAGTTCTGCAATGCAAGTTGAGAAGAAAAATCGGAATTTACACTTTTAAGGTTTTACTTCCTCTTAATGTTGTTATGGAGAAAAACTCATTAACTAGAGTATTTGTGAACTAAAAGAATAAAAAATAAAAGCAAAGTAGTTTCTTGGATTTTATTCATGATAATATTTTTAAATATTTCGTTGTAATGATTTTTGCTTATTTCTTTTACCTGTCGTGAAATGGGATATGAGGATGAAATTCATTGCAATTAATCTTTGAAAAAATACAAGTGCAGAGGTCTTCAGAGTAGTTTTGTTTACTTGAACTGTTTCTCTAAGGAGTAACTCTATTAGAAACACTGTGTATTAAAACATTTATAATTAGCATAAATGTCTAAACTGCTTCCAAGATTAATATTTGAACTATTTTGTGTTCTTTACATCCAGTTCATATGATGCTGTTTTTCTTGAATGTATTGCAATGTTAATGCCATGCTAATTTTAATATTTGGTTTTACAAGGGGACTCTTGCTTCTGAAATATGTAGTGTAGTATATCACGCATTACATTGAAGTCTTGGAACTTATCAGCCATATGACTACCAAAGTTGGAAAAAAATATTCAAACCTCCAAAATCAGTACACATTCAATTATTAGGATATAACAGGATTCTCATGAAAACCTCTCAAGGTCAATGAGAAATTTGTCATGTACAATGGGGGTAAGATGAAACAGCGATTTTTTTCTGCCTCTGAAACATGATAATGCCCTACAAATTTCCCCAAATCACTCACTGTTATTATCCATGCATAGAAAATTATGTGTCCCGGGTAATGATGAATCCAGACCCTTATTTCTTGCCAGCTTTCAGCCTGCACTGACTTCTCCCCATTTCAATGATACTATTGGTTTTTATTTTTTATTTGGCAGCCTTTCCAAAGCCCATGTGCTGTACAGATAAAAATGAGGATTAAGTTAGATACATATTTTGCATCATTTTCAATTGTCCAAAGGATGAGTTTTATGTTAGTGTTTTGAAGTGTGTACCCATTTTCATGCTTTCCCATGAATTAATTTGTTTCCTCTGCAGTTCACAACAGACTTTCAAATTTTGAAATTTTGCTAATCACATTTTTCCCCTTGTCTTGTTTTTTTTTTTCCAGCTCTCGTAAATGTGAAACTTTGGGCTATTGATCGGCAATGTTTTCAAACAATAATGATGAGGACAGGCCTCATCAAGCATACTGAGTATATGGAATTTTTAAAAAGGTATGACACTTGTTTACTTTATAAGAAATACAGTTAAATTGCCATCCTCATCTTTGACTTTTTATGAATGCAGTATTTGATTTATGTTCTTTTCATCTCTTTTTATTTGCTGTTTAACCATCTGTAAGCAGCATCCTTCAGCCAAAGGGAGGGCAATCACCAACAGGAGTTGTGCTGCCCTTTAGTTTCATTCCCATTGCAAGTTATTCATTTGCAGAGTCACGCAGCCTTCTTGTAAAAGAAAAAGCTTTGCTATGAGTCATTCAAAGCTTACATTATTACAGAAAATACACATCAAAATAAAAACCTCCCCAGGGAAACATCTTGTTTGCAAAGTGTTGTAGAAGGAAGTCCATTCAAAGTGTATTTTTGTACTTCCAGAGGCAAAAGGCAAGTTTCTAGTGAAGCAAAATCTGCAGGTTTCTGTAAAATACAGGTTAGATGAGTAGCAAGAAAGGCATAAAGCCAAGTCTTTCACTCCTTAAATTTGGCCTCAGTCTCACGAGCATCATTCAGTTAGTGCCGCCATCCCAAACTATGACAAATCCTCCTTACCAAAGCAATGGCTAATATCCCAATAATTCAGGTCTGCCATAGCAGCGAAGAACTGTCTGTGCTTCATGTCAGCAAAGTAATAGCAAATAGGAGCATAACATCACTGAATCCTAGAGAAAAAAAATGCCCAAATCAGTGATGTTGAAAGTAATCCCATCGTAATCCCATCATTACCAAGTCATTACTGCAGTGGTTTTGTCCCAGATCAAAACGTTCCCGGATTAATCATTTCCCTCCCAAGCTGACGACCTCTTTGTGCAGAAGTGGTGAGGGGTAACATACCAGAGAGTTGATTTCTTTTGCTGGTGGATGGGGATGGGCACAAAACCTTTCAGATTTGGGCTCCTTTTCCCCTACCTCTTTCGAGCAGTAGGCTGTGCTTGATTTCTCTCTTTTCTATTTTGGATTCAGCTAATTTTCAACACAGGGAAACATTTTAAAACTGATTGCATAATTTCCAAAATAAGCTGCTTAATTTTTCTCAAAAAGAGATTCTCAGAGAAATTTGCTCTTATAAGACCTAGAAGATTTTACAGTTTGCAAACTGAGCAATGATGCACCGCCTGTAAAGGAATTAGTTTTTAACACGAATTCCATGCAGCTATGTCAAATGACAGATAACAAGTCTACCTAGCATGGGCACACTTGATTTTTACCTTTATTTACTTCTGTTTCTGAACATTTAATGTATTTTCAAACATAAGACTTATAAAAGTTGAAGAACATGCACAGTACATTCACTTGGGCTTTCAGTAACATAAACTCTAGGAGCAGCCCGTATTCATTCAACCTAAAATTAATTTTTCTTCAGTTACCCCTGAAGGAAAAGGGAGGTAGTAAAAATAACATATAGCTACTAAAGAAATCTACATGACACTTCTACCTGGGAGTCATATAATTGGGCTGTCCTGCAGGGGCCTGGGAGGGTCACCACAGTCACAGACCACAGATCTGCAGGCAAGGCTTCAGAGATGATTTAAAAATAATAAAAGGTTAGTAATAATAACAATGAAGTAATAAAGCTAAAATAATTGGCCAGGCAGCATGGCCTTTGATGAGGACAAGATGTTGCCCTAGAGAGGACCTGAAGCTCCATGGAGATGTTCTGCTGCTCAGACATTACATGCAGGTGCAGTCATCAAAGTCTAGCTTTTTCCAGGTGTCTGTTTGTGGTTATTCACAAGCAAGCCATGAGAGAAAACAAAACCTGTTGCTGTGTTGAAAGCATTTATAAAATCATGAATTAAAATGTTAACAAGCATTGGCCTTTTTTGTGTGCTGGTGAATGAAACCAAAAAATGAATATAAGATCAGTTCTGGGGGTTAGAGCCTCTGGCTCTCTTCCAAAGCAGAAGCTATGCACATATTAAGCTCTTAAGCTTTGAGCTTTAATAGAGATTTTCTAGAAGATTGTCAAGATTAATTTGGATACAGGTTGCACAGAGCCTGCCCAGCTTTAATTTTAAAGCAAACAGTGTGAGTAAGAAATACAAGAGTTTTCTCACTGTATCAGAGCTTCTTGGTCACAGCCTATTACAAGGTGTTGAGAGCATATTAATGCTCATTAGAAAGGCTAAAAGCAAGTATTTTTTCTTTAAATCTTGCTGTTTCAGTTTTGGAAAATATTTTTCATGTGCAGCAAGTGCAGCATGGGGCAGACAGTTGCATGGAGGTCATTATCAAATGATATTGTCTAGTTTTGCTCTGTGCATCAACAGCTATCTCAAGCTCAACGTAAATCCAATTTTTTATTTCAATGAGGTATTAACTGCTCATTTTTAAGGATACTCCCCTTCTCAGTGTTGAAGGAAAAAAAATACACTAAATCTTGAAAACAATGAGTATGTCAGTTGTTGACCTCATTTGTTATTTTTTCCTTTCCAATATTAATAAGTGAATGAAAATGCTCATTAAGAAATTTAACAGAACAGAAACAAAGATGTAAATGAAACCTGTTCACAAAAATGTCAGTGAGGTTAGAAAGCATTATTTTTTGCTCTCAATGCTCTAAAAAAGTTGCCCTTTATAATCTTTTCTTAGTCACAATAACATTACAGTCATACTCTTTAATAGAATGTTTTCACCTATGAACAAAATACAGTAGACATGCAGCTTTTGGGGTGAAATAAGAGCATTCATATCTTCTCATTCATCTTGCTGACTATAGGTGCAGTCTTAGCCCAGGTGTCACCGGGGCTCCATATAGTCATTGTACAAAATATTAAATCGTTGGTCAGTATTTGTGGTCTTGCTGTGTTTTTCCTTAGAAGGAGCATACTGTTGAACTGGGTCAGCTATTATGTTCCTAATGTCATCCTTTTATCTCCAGAGAATGTGTACTAGTCCTTTCTTCTGAATGCTGTAGGAAGCCCATAAAAAGTACATTTCCTAGTTAAAAAATCCCAGTAAAGATACTGTGCCAGAACGCTGTCTTCTTGTTTGCTCCAAGGAGTAGTAGTACATAGTTCTCACGGTCTTATAAAAGTCAAGATGACTCTTGATTTATATAAATCAACTGCAATACACTGAAGCTAGGAACAACTGAACATCTTGATGTTCATAGTATTTATGAGGAACCAGACTCTGTTTCCCTTTCTGTTGCTTGTAAAGTCAATGGATGATCCTTGAAAGTGATCAGAAGATGGCCAAATTACATAGCAGCACCTGCTTCAAATAAGGAATGAAAAATTCAGGGTATTTTTTGATCCTTGTGTATATGCTGAATACCAAATCGTAGCACTGATACCCTTTGAAGCATAGCTATGGCTCATTATGTAGCTAAATCAATGCTAGATTCAGCGAGTTCAAAGTGCAGCTAATGGGCAGGTAATCGTGAAGAGTTAAAATGTAAATATAATCTAAAAACCTTCTGTAGAGTTAGTAACTGCTTATGGATGGAAATGCTGAACATTTAATCTTTAATCTTTACCCAGCTTAGTGCTTACTGTATATTATTGAATATATCTGCCCTTATACAAGCAAGAAAAAGCATTGTCCTGCATGCAGGTTACAGCTATGCTAAATCAACCATACATCTCACTGCGATGTTCATTCTTGCAAGGTTACAATGTTTTTCTTCTCAAGCCTCTATGAAAATAATTCCATTTAAGCAAGATAAGAATATTTCAGTTACGGAAACAATGATTTATAAAATAAATTTGTTTAGGAAATAAGATGGGGAAAAGATTTTCACTGTAGCAGGTGTAACCATTTCCTGCTAAAACATAAAAGTTTTAAGGAGGGGCACAAATATCCACTCTTTAAAAAAGCCAGAATGCCTTGGAAGAGTAAATTATGTGTTTTTTACGACTTTCTAAATTTTCCATAAAAAAGTATCTCATGTTCCGTTCCACCATGTAAACTCTGATTCATCCAAGACCCTGGAACAGATCAGGACAACAAGTGATGAATACTCTCTGTAGCCTCAGAGGAAGGATCTAACTTTAGAAGCGGAAACTTAAAGGAAGTTAAGTGCATACACACATACAAACCTTGAATCTTATAAATAAAAAATCAGTAATGAGAAGAGAAAATCTTGTTATCTTATTAGCCCAAGCCTTAAATTTTAACTTTACTGTAGTCCTGATGAAAAAAAATTCCTCCTCTTCAGCCTTTAACATTTTGTTTTAATGTTTTGGCTTGATCTCCAGTGTCGTTTACAGTTATATCTAGGGCCAAATTGTCTTAAGTAGGAAGTTTTGATCTGGCCAAGCATGGCAGAACGGAGCTGATTACGTCTAAGAAAGGGGACCTTTATAATTTTATAGTCCTCATGGCTTATCTGCATGGTGTATTAGGATGGTAAATTTCATGTTTATAAACACATAGTTAATTGTTGCAACATACTGAAATGCTGAAATTGGTCAGTGTGTGTAGAGTGATGATTTTAGAGAAGGTTTTGCATTTCATGCAAGTCATTTATCACTGAGAGGAAAGCAAATAGAAAAACATGTGAAGCTTTATTAAACAACTGTGTCTTTGACAGATTGTCTGCAGTTTCATGCAAAATGTTTCCCAAAGTGCATCTTAGGGTGAATTTATTCTGGATAGAAGTGGGAGTGAAATTAAAAGGGAAAGGAAAACAGAGGAGAAGCTTTTAAAAAAAAGAGAGCTGGAAATCGGTGGTGAGTTGGTGAAATATGTACATTGAGATAGAGCCAGATTACAAAATCTGAAAAATAGGCGTTGGCCTAACAAAGACAGCTTTTGTGAAGGTCTGGAACATAGATGAAGTAAACAGAGGGGATAGCAGAGAAAGAGGAAAAGGGGAAGTTATTTCTAGAAGGTAAATTAATGCTTGTATTCCTAATACGAAGGTTTTTGGAAGAACAGATGTACCGCTTCAAACCAGAAGCCCATCTAAGACCAGCATCCTTTCCATCCCAAGATGGTGTTCAAGGCCAAAATGGAGAGGCTCACCCCCTGGGATGGGTGTGCAGCTCAGGACTTTGAAGACCAAGCACGTCACTTTGAGCGGTGCTCACCTGCATAAGGTCTGCTAGGGTGCCCACATTTTCCAAGACAGTCCGAGGAGTATTCCTTGGAGGAACGAGCTGAACTGTTATGTCATGGCCGGCTTCCCTCTGACCTCAGAGGCAGCCCAGAAAACAGAGTTATCCCACCCGGTGGTGCCCTGTTGCTGTCCAGGCTGACTGATACCAGCTCAGTCATGTGTTTGTGAACTGTGCTATCGAACAAGTGACAAGTCACTTGTCACAAGAAGGCTTATGTCCAAGTTGTGATCTCCTGTATGGAGCCAGGAAGGCTGGAAACATACAAACAGCACCTCCTGGGAGCCGTTGGTGAAATGATAGGACTTGAATATCTGCTCACTTTCCTCTTCCTCTTCTGTGCCCCAAACTGACCATAGTAAGATGCCCAGGAAAGAGTAAAATCATGTGTAATTTGGCTGGTTTGCATCTGAGCTGGCTTTCTGATTCCTCTCTGTGGAAAGCTCTGAATCTTTTCTTGCTTCTGAGGTCTTCATGTGACATTTTTCAGACCTCTCTTGCCTGTTAGCATAACTCAAGCGAAGTGAATCGCATGCTACCCACAATTTTACTCTGATCTGCAGAGCTGTCAAGTAGTATCTTCCTTTCTTTCTTAAGATGCACTTTTTCTTGTATTGCCTTATGCTGCCTAAAACCCACAGGTCTGCTAAGAGAGGGAAGATCGAGTGGCTGATATACATGAGAGCACAGTGGTGATTTTAGCTGGAAAATGTAAGCAGCTGGATTCTTTCTGCATTATGGGAGCAAGGGTCTGGCCTTGAAGAGAGCACCTGAAAGTGGTGGGTGCTCTTTCAGGGCAGACCTCCACCTAATACGCTCTTAGCTGAGCTCTACAGCCACTCTGAGAATGCAGTGAGGGTTAAAATTGCCTTTTTTCATAAGTGTTCGATGTGAGCAAAATGATAGGCAAGAGGGACTATTCATGCAAGCAGAAAAATGAGTCAAGGTTGAATTTGTTTAGTGCAGAAGTTTTAGTGGAGTTACAGGATTCCTCAGTGATCATCAAAATGAAGAATTAATTCAGCCTTGTTTGCAACAAATCAAAGAATATTCCTATATAATATGCCTTTCAATGTTTTTCTTTGTTTGTTTTGTTTTGTTTTGTTTTTTGTTTGTCTGTTTATTTGTTTTTTTAAGGTGAGATGCAAATACAGCTTAGCCAGTGAAGGTTGTGTTAAACTCATGATGCCATGAGGAGCTACACTGAGTAATACCTGGGGTTTTAGTGGGAAAGACTAAGGTGACTTAAGAAAGTTATCAAGACTGAAACCTCGGTCTTCAGCATTTTGTTTAGATAAGTCATGTGTTAGAGCCAACATTGGTGCAAAGACACTATAGAAAGCCGGACTAGCTTTGCATATTATCTTGGACTTCATACTAAAAGTAAGAGAGTACAAAAACAGCTGCGTCCAAGGCTGTAATTCATAGGCTGCTGTGGATCGGTGCAGGGTCCTGCTCCTGGGCTGTGGGGTTTGCTGACCCCCCGCCTGCAAAAGCCAGAGGGAGCACCGGTGGGGGACGAAACGGGATGGGACTGGACAGGACCGGATGGGATAGGACAGGATGGGATGGGACGGGACAGGTGCTGCAGGGCAGAGCATTAAACAAGCACCACAGCCAGGGAGGACTGAGGCAGCCTCTGGGATGGGAAGTGGAAAATAAATAAGATGTTGGGAAGCAAGGCAGGGAGGGCCTAAAGGTAAAAAGCAGGAAAAGGCTGTTGTATTTCCTTGGGCAGGCACGAGAAGGGTTCAGGGCTGTTTTTATGTGAGAGGCTCGGAGCAAGGGTGAGATGTGCTGTGCCCACAGGAGCTCTCAGGGAGTCCTGCACACCTCCTAGGCTCATGGGGACAGACCACAGACAGACCCCCTGTGGGTGGCATGGAATTTCAGTAGCCCCCTGTGGGGAAAAAAAAAAAAAAAGAGCTGTGTTTTGGATCTGGAAATCGCACAAAATCTTGTCTGGTCTGTTTGCTTTCACTTCATTGCTTCAAATTTAGCTCACGACACTTGATATCTTGAGGGAAGTTTATGTTTGCAAGTGGCTGAGTGTAAGGGGTTGGTTTTCACTGCGCCACGGCTGGTGGTGCTGGCTGAAGCAGAACTGAAACGATGTGCTGAAGTATCAAGCTGTCGATTTTCAACATGGAAAATATTCTTTCTGATCTTTCAGTGGTGAGAAAGACAGGTTAGGAGTTTTTGAAATAGTTTTGTAATGACTGCTTTTAACCTAGCCTCTGTATTCCCACTTGAATGCATGTGAAGTGTCAGGGGCAGACTCTTTATTAAGTCATGCAAGGTGAGTATTGACTAAGTATCTTTTTAATCTAAGGAAAATCTCTACTGGAGGCCAATGCACCACAAGAACAAGGGAGGAGAACTGGGTAGAAGGCAGAAGTATAATGCTCCTGTTGATTCAAAGCATGAAGAAGGTGAAGGAATAGTCGCTGTTTTACTGATTTATATCAATCCATGCAGCTGCAATAACTTTACCAAGTATGTTAAGGGGATTGAAGACAGCAGACCCCAGACCACCCTAAAAACAAAATTGGCCTTGGTGTCCAGGTTATTTGAAATGTGGATTAATACAAGTGAGAATAAGTCTGTATCTCATTTTAATGTCCTAATACTTTGCACATCGAAGGGGGAACCAGGTATTGATGGTGTGTGCTATGATTCCCCTCTTGCTTCTGCTGCTGACTGACAAAACCAGAATGTTTATACACCAGCATATCTGTGTGTTTATTTACTCCAGCGCCTGATTGTGGATTCAGCATCTGCTGCTAGGAATGCCATTAGCATGGATTGATTAGCTCCTGTGCTATTTTGCATATGTTTACCTTCAGTCAGAGAGTTCACGCTTCAGGCTTGCTTTTTTTTTTTTTTTTTTTCTTCCTTATTTCCGCAGGTGCTTGTTACAGCTTAGCTAGAGTGTAATAAAGGAAAAAGGCTTTTCCCCATTACACCTGCTTCCAGCTGTGGTAGTCTTAAGGTCTGATCTGCAATTCAGCAGTAAATAATTTACTGAAGGCAGGTGACAGGCAGTTACATTGCTCCTGATGTCCACCTGTGGGGCAACTTATGGCTTTGCTGAAATGATGGATTGATTTCTCTTGTGGGAAACAGCCTGTGACCTGGATCGGGGGTGCAGAGTGGGCAACCACAGATGGTGAAGATTTTGAAGTACTTGACTTTGCCGGTTCTTCATTCATTCAACTGGGAGTTTTCTAGGGGAGGTAAAATCTAATTTGCTGGTAGGCTTGTTGTGCTATATGACACACCGTCTTTATATTTCAAAGGAAGACATACAAGATACTGTCTCTGTTCTAGCACATACACACTTTTTTTCCCTGTAGAAGTGACTGTATCAGTAAGCAAAAAAAAAACATTCAAAGATGTGGTTATGGTCTCAATAGACACCAGATCAGAATTTGTTTTAAATCTCTGCCTTCTTATGTTAGCCTTTTAAAATAATGGCACTTTATTATTATTATTATTAATTAAGCTATTAAATTAATAATAATAATAATAATTTTTAAAGCCAAAATCACCTTTTTTTTTTTTTTTTTTTTTCCCCAGTGAATGCTGTCTTTCATTCTTTTGTTTGTCATCAGTTACTTTTTCTTTCCATTATGAGAATTATGTTTTACCTTTCAGTGCATGCAGAGTCTGATCTTGGGTGCAGATCAATCAGCCAGAGGTAATTTACTGGCAAACCAGGTATTAGTCTGGTTTCCTGCTGATACAGGTAGGATCAGAATCTGGTCCCGTATTGTTGCAGTGGTTCTTCAGAGCCATCAGGAATGGTTACATCTGACATCCTGACTGGAGAAAGAAAACTCCTGTCAGTAATTTTGTGTCAGGTCAAAAACAATTCTATCTTGCTGTCTAAGTATTAGCTGCTGTCAGGATGTGAAGGACAGAGCTCCAGAACAAAGCTGAGAAATGACTTAAATGTTTGTGTTTTCTGCAGCAACTAAGATATCCAGCTCTTCACAGCTTAATACAGAATATTCGATGTAACTGGAGATTTATCAAGGTGTTAGAGTTTGTTTGATGTAATTCATCCTTTCCAAATTAACATTTTGTATTGCAATACTATGTTTGTGGCTGCGTATTCCAGGACTGTTTTCCATTGCTTGCTAAAATGTAGTAAAGCGTAGACATGTTGAGATTTGGTGTTCTACAAATATTAAAGTAGATGAAATTACTATATTTAAGGGTGTTTTTTTTTTTTTTCTGAACACATAACGTCACTTAAAATGAGACTCTGCAAAGGTAGCATGAGCTCCAAAACACGATCTGCAGCACATAGCCACAGGCTGGATAGCCTTGGGTGGCTTCACTGAGGTGTCCCTTACACATGAAAAGATGAGGAGGCAGCCTAGAATTACCAAGCAAGACATGTCAGGTTGTTGTTTTGCAAATGCTATATGGTGATAATCTTTGCATCTTTCATCTATTAACTATTTAAAATGTCCAGGTTAGCCATTCACACCCTAGTTGTGGCAGCAGAGGGCAGAACAGTGATGCTTAGCTTTAAAGATGGATGAATTGTGACAAATTGCAAAAGATACTACATGTTGGAGATTTTTCAGAGTATAGTTTATGCTTCACATTTATGCCTTGTTTAAAAATGAGCAGTACGAACAGTAGTTGTGACTTGTAATGGATGGGTTAAATGGAGAGGTTTTGTATAGCCATAGAGAGATGGGAATAGACTGTCTCTGACTGTGAAAACTAAAAGATGTCCCTGATATTTGGCCAGTTTGGTTGCATACATCAATGAATTTTTTGAATTAGTTGGTGGGAGCTTTTTGCTCATTAACACTGATTTTAATGAATCTTGCAACAGCTCAGAGTTTCTAGAAGTGGAAGACAGTTTATGTGGGGCCAGTGTTGATTGAATGGTGTGATGGTCATCTTGGACAAACTACTTAACAACTGAAATGGGATTCAGATCATAAAATAGGATGAGAGGACTGTGAGAAATGGTGGGCTTGTGGGAAGTTAGCCTTGGGAATATTTTCTGGGGTCTTTTACTGTGGAAACAAATCTTGATTATAAGTATAGAAGCATTGACATAATGCCATCATATGCCTGTGAGGAATTTGACCTGGTGTGAAACAGCTGAAAACTAATGTAGAAAAGGTTTGGAGGGTCTGTACCAGCATCAGTGGCTGGAAACAAACCTAATGCAATGTTGGGCCAAAAAATGTTGGAAATCCTTGGACCAACAGTAAAAAAATAGGGCAAATACATGAGCCTGCATATGGTATGCTCTCTGCAGCTGGAAGAACTTGCCCAATTCAGATGTCCATAATTCAGGATAAGTTGAGAGAAGAGTCATGGGAATAATTATGGGGATGGAAAAGATGCTTTATACTGACGGACAGAAGAAGATGAAGACATCTAGTCTAACCGAGAGAAGACAAAGTAGTAAAATGTTTGTGGTATGTAGGGATCCATGCAGGTAACCTTAATAAAAGGCTCATAGAAAAGGCAAGAAAAGAGGACAGAAGTTGAGCTAGGGTGACAATAAGCCTTTTGTTATAACAAAGGTAATTCTTAGATATAGAAACAATGTGAAAGAGATTTTGATGAATTTTATTATTTATTTCAAAATCAAATTTTTATGTTTCACTAAAAATTGCATTCTGCTTTAAAGCAATTAGTTCAAAAAGGTCCTATGTACTGTGCTGTACCAGAAATCAGAGTACATGGTTTATTATCTGGCTTTCACGGTTTACTAATCAATTTGTAATTCACTGATACTGACTTAGAATGACTCACACTCACTTAGAATGACTCATTGATACCAGTTTTAAAATTTAGGATTAATCCCAGAAAACTCAGTGCAAATGACTATTGCATTTTTCCAGGATAAAGATCTTGCTCCTCAATTTGTAAAACTACTTCTATAGCTTACTGACAGTGTAGGAAATAGCAATGAAAGACACCCTTGTGCATTGATCTCTTTTATGGCCACAGATGTTCCTTGTTTGTCATTCTGACTGCATGCCCATGCAACACATCTCACCAGTGGTTTGACCTGGATGGATAAATTGGATAAGCATCCAGAACTACTCTCTAAAGGGGTCAAAACCCTTCAGCTCCTAAGTGATCAGTGTCAAATTATTAATAAATCAATAGGTTGGAAATCAAAGTGAAAGCAGCAACACAGCAGACTAGGGAGGTCTTCTTGTGTCTGACTGCTGTAAAGGGCTTGGAAAGGTATGTTCACTTTGCTTCATGACAACAAACTTGACTTCTTTTTGCCCCTCTAATAATCGGATATTAATAGGTATCAGGGCCTATGTGAAAGGATTATTATTACTATTACTGCTACTGTTTCGAATGAATGAGTAACCTGAGCACTTCTTGACAGGAACACACAGGCAGAACTTTAGCTTCTGCTCTTCTAAGAAGAAATTTCACCTCAATATATTTGACCACCTGTGGAAGCTCTCAGCTCATGGTCTTGTTAGAAGACATAACTAAATGCGTTTTTCAAATACCGTAGATTATTTTACAGATTTTTGATTGCATTGATAATTGTGATAAAATTACAATTTTACTTTGGGGGCGGGGAGATTGGATTAATATTTCGCTCTCATTTGCAGTGAGAGGCAATGTATCTTTAGAGATACATGCATGTGTGGGCCTGAACAGTCTCATCAACTTGCAGCCTAAAACAATGGGCTGTAACACCCTAGATTTTCTTTGATTAGCTATTCTGCATGCAATGTGGCTTCCAGCAATCAGTGTCAATTCTTCATTGTTTCTTCTTTTGTGGTTTAAAATGACAGTTAAATAGGCAGTGGACCTGTCACCTTAAATGAATCTCAGTGTTTTTCACTGATGGTGTTTTATTAACCATGCAAGTCCATGGCAGAGAAACTCTCTTTCCAGTGCTTGCGTTTAACTATTGTGTCTGGCCAGGGACAATCATGCCTTTAGGTTATATTTGTCTGGAAATCCTTTCGCCACTGAATTCTAGGATGTAGCATTCAAGAATGCTACAAATAACATTTTTGGCTTCCACATATTTTCTGTTCTCTCAATTTGGGACTGCATAGCAAGTCATTAAAAGGACTATCCACAAAATGGCTTCTAGTGCTGCAGAAATAACTAATCACCAAGGGAAATTACTGGTCACTTGCTGGATGCTGAGCAGCTGTTGTAAAATCGACTTCTACCTTTCTTATCCCAATAAAAGGGATAAGAGTACATTGGAGCACTCTCCGTTTCTTTGCATATCTTCATCCACCAGCCCTTCACAAAGCCTCTGTTCTGGCTTGTGCCAGTAATTTTTCTCCTTGCAAAATTGTTAATTGCCTTGGGTTGGTAATTGGAAAAGCAACTGAGGTCTCCAATGAAAACAAACCTGTTAGAGAATTAACCCCAAAGACTCTTTCACAGAATCACCTAGGTTGGAAGAGACCTCCAAGATCACCAAGTCCAACCTCTGACCTAACACTAAGAAGTCCTCCACTAAACCATATCCCTAAGCTCTACATCTAAACGTCTTTTCAAGGCCTCCAGGGATGGCGACTCAATCACTTCCCTGGGCAGCCCATTCTAATGCCTACCAACACTTTCGGTAAAGAAGTTCTTCCTAATATCCAACCTAAACCTCCCCTGGCACAACTTTAGCCCATTCCCCCCCAAAAAAGAAGCACTCCCACAACCCCTGAGAATCGGCAAGAGCTGTTTATTGGCGGGACATCTTGCAGGCCAGCCTGCGGGATGTCCGTGGTGTTTGGTGGCTCCAAGCTAATGGTTGCGATGGAATCTGAGCAATGAGTAGGGGGCTCGCCAGGCACTTCTGCGATGCTGTTGGTGCTCTCGGATTACTAACGGGCTCCAAAGAAACCATGCTTATATTCCTGCAAATTGAAATGTTTAAAATACGTTGAATGTTTGGAAGAGAAGATAGTAAAGGAAGTGTCTTTTTTCCACATTTGGTGGGAAGTTTTGCATGCTAACTAATTTTTAGAAGGTAATCTCAGACTTTGTGTTTTGAAAACTGTGTATCCAAACTGTCTTTCAATTCTAATGAAAAATGTGTTTGTCTGCAAATGCACAGTGACAAACAGAACATTTTGGCTAACCATTTATTTGAACAAAAATGCAGCTTTAGGGCTGCATAATTTGTTGACAGAATATTTCAGAAATAATGAAAGAAACTTCAGCACTCTTGGTGATTGATTCCTGCATGATGAAATGAGTGGCTACAAGGATGATGGGAGAGTGGTGGATGTAATTCATTTTGAGTTTAGAAAGGCTTTGGACACCGTTATCTGCAGTATCGTCATTTGGAAGCTGAGGACATATGGGCTAGATTCACGATGGTTTGATGGGTTGCAATTTGGCAGGGCTGTTGGGCTCAAAGAGAGGTAATCAATGGCTTTGGTGTTCAGCTGGTGTTGGTGAAAAGCAAAGTACATTAGGGGATGATAGCGGGGCAAGTACTCCACGTCTCCATTGGCAACCCGGATGATGGGACGGTTCTCTTCAGCAGATGTCCATCAAAGGATGAATTAGGGGATAGGGGCTGTTTGTGCCAAGCCAAAAAAAATGGACCTTCATTTGAGAGAGACCTTGAGAAATTTGTCTACTGTGTCAAAATCAAAAGGTTTGTCCAGGGCTTGGAAAAGTTGTGTGTTTGAGGATACTCCATGTAAAAATTTCAGGAGGAATCTCATGGGTCGGGTCTGCTTTTAACAGGCAGTTGTTTATGCTGAAGAAGTTAACAACCTGATCTTTTCATCTAAAGGTTAGATACTCACAGAGACGAAATACCAGTGTAAGAGGTAGTATTTCACATGACCACCATGTGTAAGAAAAATAGGTCAGGCAGGATCAGCTTCATTACCATGGCAACTTCTTACTTGCTAGTGGAGAAGGCTATGCTAGGTGCTAAACAGACTTATTTTTTTACAATGGCCTGAAGGGCACTGAAGTCACAATAAACAGCAGTTACTTTTCTAATACTCTGAGTGTACTTTGAGATCATATTCAGGTTCTTTTCTATATTTCTGTGCACTCAAGGTTGTGGTTTATGTATGAGTGAGTACTCAGCTGAAGGGTTTATGGGGATTTTCTCCTTCCAGCAGTGGTGACACCGCTGCAGTTAATGGAAGTGTCAAACTGGAGCTACTTCCAACCATTCTGACTTAGAAGTGTAAAGTTGCTGGGTGTCTTCCTATTCTGAGATCCAGCTCCAATGTAAAAAAATGCATGACACAATAAAAAATGTCAGTGTCTAACTGATGCACTCAAGGAGGTCACAATGGCAACAGAGCTTCCATATACTCAATTTTTATCCTTTTATTTATATTGTCTAAATTGAACAGCTGTGATAAAACTCTTGAAACTGTAGCACTCTGTGCAAGAAAGTGGTTTGAGGCTTCAAACTCTATATTTAGCTACCATAGGAAGATCCTTTCATCAATTCCCAGAATTTGCAGACTGTTTTCAATGAATCTACAGGGAGGACCTTGGTGTGCAACTTCCAAAAACACATTTTGCATGAGAGAAATGCATGGCAATTTTATTTGTTACATTGCTTGTTACATGAACTTGTTACATTGCTTTGACAAATGTGAGTTCCACTAACCAGGTTTGGTATGGCGTTGAGTCCTAAGCGTCAAGATACAGCCAGTAACAGTTGAGAAGCTGGGAGAGAAATGAATACATGAGTATTCAGTAAAGTTCAAACTTAACAGAGCAGGTAGTAAATATTTAATGTTTGATCACTGTCTCTCAGTCTGGGTCCCCTACAGCTGTTTTCTGAATTAAGGTCCATGCTTAAACCATTCCCAAACTTTCAAAATTGTGTGTTGAGCTTGAGGGAAGATACTTCTGAAGGTATTGTAATTTGGTTGGAAAGGTTTAGGCAGGAATTTCCGGGTCTGTAAGTAGTTAGCAGTTCATTAACTTGGAGTCTGCTTTCTTGGAAGTATTCTTCGAATTTGCTGTGAAGTTGCTCAGTATTTAGCAACTGTCTTTGCAGTGCAAACACCCAGTGTTTTGCACAAGGCTGTGCGCTTAATGAGAACAGCCTCTGTCCTTGCTTCTCTGTCCTGGCACTGCTCATAGTAGTACTTAATAACGTGGTAGTGGTTGAAAACCTGCTTTGGACTCTTAAAAAAGATGCTTTAGAAACAGATTTAGAACAGATTGCCTGGTCTGAAAGATTCACAGCCTGGCTCAAAGCATTGGAAGTTAATGTGTCATGGCTGCAGAATACAGGAAAAATTGGGACAATGCTGCAGGATGCTGCATATTACTCCCAGTAGAGTAATATGGTGCTTAGGTGTTGACAGTTCTTCCTTTAAAAAATAAATGGTCATGAGACAGAAGTAACACCTTTGTCTACCAGCCACAATTGAGAAAGCAAGCTTCCTCTAATGGAGTGAGTAAAAAAATGCCATGGCAGAAGTTGAAGAAAGGTGTTATTTCTTGACATTATCTAATTGACATTTATTTTCTGTAAGTCAGAAAGATCCAATACAGATTCACAAGTGGAGGCATTTTGATAACTGTTACTTAAATAACAGATCATGAAGAAGTGCTTTTTCTCTCTGCTGGAAAAGGCTGGCTGATACTTTTGAAGAGAGCCATGGTGCAAAAAAATCACATATGGTTTAGTAAGCAAACTTGCATATCAAAGGGTTTAGGTTTCATTTAATCTTTCCTTATGAATGGCTGACAATTATCACATTGCCCAGCTAGCCCAGCTGTGGATGAGAAACAGACTAATGTAAAAGTGGAAATTGATGTGCCACTTGTCCCTGAAATCTTCTTATTTTATTTTTTTTCTTTTTATTTCCTTTTTTTTTTTTTTTTTCCCCCCTGGGCCATTTGGTAAACCTTTGCTAAAAGTGTAATTCAACAAGAACAAAGATTTCTTCAAGAGTCTGATTAGCTGTAACTTCAGTTAACTCTTAATAAACACAAAACCCTTAAGATGTGCTCATTTGAAAGATCATGTAATCATGTTTTGCTGATTAGAAATCTTTTGGGGATTAATACGTGTCGGAAATACATGTTTGTTCAAGCAAAAATGAAATAGCATTCACTGGCTCTTCAGAGCTTTGAAATACAGTGAAGTATTACTTCCTCTGCAAATTGGAACTGTACATATGGGAAAATAAAGTGCATGAACTGGAATACATCCTTCTGAAGGGGCGATTTTAGTCTTTGTTAATAATCTCGGTGAGACAATTGCTGACTGCAAATAAACCATGTTGCTGAATACAGAATAAACAGTATTGAGATTAAAAATATGGACAAGGGTCTTTGAATTTGTCTTGTCGCAATGCATAACTCAGGAGCACATAATGTACGCTGGACTGTATTAGAGTTTAAAGGCCAAATTAAGTAAAGAACTGGGCATGCTTCCAAAAGAATAGCTCATTAAACTTCAGCCCTCCGTTGGTTGTCTGTTAGGAAGCGTGCAGGAAGGCCACCCTTTGATAGTCTTTGGCAAGGAATATCACATCTAATTTTGGATTTGACATTAGAAAAAGATGTTGTAGCTTCTGCTAGAGACATGAAAGCATGCTGTGCTGGAGTTGAAGCCTCAGCATAGAAAAAGCTGCTGGTTTGGTATTTGGGTGCAATTAGAGGTGTGAGTGAAATATTGTGATAATATTGCATTATATTCATGGGAAAATAACAGTGATTCATAAGGAAAATAGATCCTTTCTTTATTTAGATTGTATCTCTGTAAAGTGTTCAGTATGAAGGATGCTTTTTGTGTTATACTAATGCAACCTGTTTGTATTTATCCATTTTTATGTCCTATATATTGCAATACTGTAGTTAGTTCTCTTGTTCATGAGTTACGCCTACAGCTTGGCGAACTTGTTTGGCAGGTAAAAGAAGAAAATTCACTTCAACAAATATTTGACATACATCTTAAGACAAAAAGAGGGCTTAGGGAGTATTTACCCTTTCTTTTGTTTTACTGGTTCTGCTCCTTTTGATACCCAGACAAACTCCCTCAGAACCACCAATGACCACTGATGGATCCAGGAGGAAAGGGAGTACGCCAGGTTTTTCTTGAATTAAATATTTCTATGTTTGAGTTTAACTGTATTGTTCCAGACTGCCTTAGTTTTTCTTCTTCCTGATCTTGTTAAAACACTAACACGGGTATGGGATTTAGCTATTTTTCTGAGTATATTCTTATGCTGTTTTGGTACTCACAGGTAATAATTGCTGTGGCAGAGTATGATAAATGGCGGTGGCTCAAAGCTTGCCCTGCTAATAGGCCAGCGACCAGGGATATTTGCTGTATCTCTTTATGACTTACATGCTTCCAAAAATCACATCTGTCCTCAGTGTGCTTTTCAGCTCTCTCTCCTGTAACTTGGAACAAGATGAGATTTTCATTCTTCTGTTTAAATAACCTATTCTATGACTTCAGACATTTATCTTCAAAAGCAAAATATATATATATATATATATGTTTGTGATGTCAGGGGCATAAATCAATAGCCTTTACAGGGTAGGAACTCACCCAAAGGGAATGCTGAGAAGGTGGTACTCGTGTCTCTGCTATTGTTTTAGCCTGAGCCCACACTGTTCTGGATATGTGAGGTATTTTTAGTTTATGATGAATTTTGCTTGAATATTGCTTGTTTGGAAGGATAGTGCAGCATGCAGGTGTGTAGTGTCTGCTGTCTTGGATGTAGACTATCCACCATTGTACAAAAACAGTTGAAGGTGTATCAGTTCAGAAATCAAGCAGTGGGTGCTGACGTGCTGCTGCCTTGGGGAGACAAAAGTGTAATGCCATAACTATTCATAGTTGCAAGACAAACACTGTGTTGATGCATGTTTGAGTATTGGTGGTTAAAGAAATCATTCGAGATAGTCTGTTTTGATAATGTGAAAATAGAAAGGTTATTTGTGGATTCAAATGTGAAGATGCTTTTCCAGGAAGGAAAACCCATTGGAGAGGTTAAGTTCTTGTCTTTATTGTGGTGTGCATGAAGGCTAGCAAAGGCAGTGTGTTTGCAGCTCTTAAAGTACATCTTTATTCAAGTCTCTGAGTACAGTACATATTTTTTACCTGGTAATTGTTGTGTTTTGTATTTGCAAAGTACAAGAAAGATTAAGTACAAAGCCCTTAATGTGATTAGAAATAGTTGTTTAGATGTGTATCTCATTTATTACTTGTAATTGTCGAGAGACTTGGCAATCTGCCTTATACATACGAATAGTAGTTTCCATTCAGAATCATTTAGCAAGCTGAAGTATGAAGATATAGAAAGTATTGATCTACAGATAGGCAAGTATAATTACCAGAAAATAAATTCTTATAGAATGTAGCCATTGGCATTTATGAGTAGATCTCATTCAGAAGCTTGTGTTTCATGTGATATTCTGCTGAGTAAAGCTAATTTTTTGATCACTGAATTTCATAGATTACAGGTTTAGTAAATTGATTATTTTGCCTTCCTTGCCCCTAGTTTATGATGTCTTTTTTGTGTCACAATATGTATGAAAATATTCCCTAAGTGATGCGACAATTTTTCTAATGACTTTGCTCTTATTACTTACATGTTTAAAGCTGGGAATGCCTGGGATGCATGGGTAGAGTCTTGGTGCTTTTTTGTTTTGTTTTGTTTTTATTTACAGAAAAATAAAAGGCTTTTAATGAACTATATATTCCCCTTTGTTGATCTGTAATTGTTAAGTTTGTGTTGATTTGAACAAAACAAAGAAAGTGGTTCCTATCTGGGAGCTTCCAGTGAAAGTGATATGAGGCATAAAAGTAGGAGTTTCAGAGTAACGTGGAGTTCTACTCTTCAGTCTTCTTTGAGCAAAAAAAGGTATTGATTTGGATCTAAGAGATCAATATGAGGTTCTTTTCTCATTCTTGGGCTGACCTAAACCTGCTTCTCGTGATAATGTCATAACCATGGTGGTATCAGATACTTGGGGTGGCCCATTCTTAATCTCCCCTGGAGAAGAGACACTCCAGAAAAAACAACAATAACAGAAACAACAGTACAAATGTTTATTGATGCTCAGTCTTGATTTCAGGAATCTCTCACTTCCACAAGTTGTTTTTTGGCTGTCAATTAAGATGTTTTTCATCCACACAGAGCAGTTTCCTCAGGAAAGGCTGAGAACAGCCTACTCATCTGAGGTCTTCCAATCAAAACCACATGGTAAAGCTTGGCAGCACTTAAGAATGGTTTTTGAACGGCCAAAATTTCATTACTATGTTTTAATATGTATTTCTTGTGGAGGAGCAAGTACTTGTGAGCAATTGTTGATGAGTTTTAATCAAAATGATGGTTTTGTTTTAGTTTTGAAATTGTGGCTTTGATGTGTGTACTTTTTCTGAGGATCTGGAAAGAAGGTTCCTGCTCTTAGGCGTGGTTTTCTTCCAAATTTAAGAGGTATCAGCTGCATCTTGATGCTGATATTTAAAGATAAAATCCCCTATTAGCATGAATTTGGTCAGAAAATAATTACTCAGAATTAGGGTTAGAAGAAGAAGGTGCAAAGTGATGTCAGGCTGGGGATGCAAACCACCTCCGGCAAACCTGTCTGCTGCTGGAGCGTGAACTAAAATAATTCTGCTAGGTTAAATAATTTCCAAATCTGTGTTTAAATAACTCTACAAAGTATTTCAGGAATAACAAGCTATCAGCATCACAACAACATGGAGCACATAAAATTCTCAATACCGAACAGCGTCTGTATTCCTGGAGGCATTTGCATTTGAATTAGGGCAGCAAAGGAGGAAAACTCGTCAGCTCATACATACTTTCCTGGTGCTGCTGATCAGTGTCTCTTGGCCAGGCTCCGAAATAAAAGAGAATGGAACAACTGGGGCTTGACCTCCTGGTTGCAATAGCCAAAGCTAGTCAATTCTGGCACTGGAAGGCAGTGTGTTGGAATTCTGGCCATATGTAATATTTCACTCTTACAAAAAATAATCCAAAAATGTATTTTAATTTCTGTTCCTCATTTTAAGAGGCATCCCAGGAATCTCGAGTGGAGTTAATGACTTGCGATGCACTTAATTGCCTGTTAATCACAGAATCACAGAAAGTCTAGGTTGGAAGAGACCTACAAGATCACCGAGTCCAACCTCTGACCTAACACTAACAAATCATCCCCTAAACCATATCCCTAAGCTCTACATCTAAACGTCTCTTAAAGACCTCCAGGGATGGTGACTCAACCACTTCCCTGGGCAGCCTATTCCAGTGCCTAACAACCCTTTCAGTAAAGAAGTTCTTCCTAATATCCAACCTAAACCTCCCCTGGCGCAACTTTAGCCCATTCCCCCTCGTCCTGTCACCAGGCACGTGGGAGAACAGACCAACTGTCACCTTGCTACAGCCTCCTTTCAGCTACCTGTAGAGGTACCTGAAAATTTTATGTGTTACCTTTAATGTTACTTCGTGCTGAGCAGGCAAAAAGTGAGAGCTGAGCAGACTACCCTGAGAAGCTTATTTCTTCTTTAGCTAAAGGCAGATAAAAATGAAGAGAGAAAACAAATCATTGTGATACAAGACACAGTAGCGTGAGGTTATGCACCAAAGAGTGCTCAAGTCAACAAGTATATATATTTTTTTTCTGAATGTTATTTCTATAAACTAGCTTGAATCTTTTGATCTTAATATAAATTCAGTTGTTAGGAAAAAGCTAAATAGAGATATAAAACAACAAGGAAAAGGAAAAGAGTAGAAGGTGCATATGGACATCATTTTAGAAGAGAGATATATATATAGCAGCTCAGGGATGAGTTGCTGAACCTTAAACATATGTTCAGGTTCTGTTCTGAGTGGCAATTGGTTTAAAATGCTGATAGTCTCTCCCCTTTGTGTCTATATACATTTCTGAGAAAATAGTCAACATAAATAATTTGACTTGTCTAGATATGATTATCTAACAAGAAATTGTATTTTTTTTTATTATTTCAGGGAACTAATTCCAATTTTATATAGGTTCTGCATTCTTACTAATATTGGTAGGAATTACATTTTTGAAATAAAGTAAATTGCACTTAGTCAAGTTTCTAATGGAGCATATTTTCCTTGGTGATTTTAGAAAAGTTCAGTAAATATTGCCATTTGAGTGCAGAGCTGTTAAATGTTTTTATGTTCAGCCTGAGACTGGTCTCATTTTCCTGTATCCTTTGCACATTAGCAAATTGTAATAATCATTTTATGTATTTGTCCTCTACTTTCATGGGATACATTTTTAATGTGCAGACAGAAGGTGACAGTTTTATTGCTTTTATGAGCATCAGGAATACATTCTAAATTCGATTATATACTTCTTGGGAAATATCACTTAAGTGACTTGCCAATAAATACAACTCATAGATTATCAAAAACTAAGGAGGTAGGTAATTACCAGAGTGACTTAAACTGTGGGATTTGAGTATAATATTACTTGTGACTTCCAAAAATAAAGTTAATGCATACTGGGCAGAATAATTTAAATTTCTTATAGACAATGATAAACCAGTATAGTTATTTCTGGAAAATGTTGAAAGAGTTTCTACAGCTCAAGAGAAGAGAAGCTCACAATGTGTCCCAGCAGTTCACAGTGTGATTAGACAAATGTATTTTGAAGCGTAGAGAAAACAAGCAATTATACACAATGAAAATGACCTCACAGAACATGCCTATAGGAATTTTGTTATTGAATTGAACTTTAGATAAAGAAAAAGCTTAGGTTTAAATGCCCTCAGAGTGGCAGTAAAACTTCTAAAATATTTAGAACTCAACTTCTTAAGTATTTAGAAAATTACATCTGACCTCCAGTGAATTAACATTCTGTTAAGCTGCTAGGAAGGAAGCCAAGCAGGACCAGGCCAACGCACAGCACAAATCATTAAGATACCATTTTTAACAGGAAAACCCAAACTGCAAAGCTTTGATAACTTTCAAAGCAAATTGCAATATGTGTGTGCACAAACACACAGGTTTTTTAATGTTTTATGCGAGGGTGGGAAAATAAAAGGTATCAGTGGAAAAAAAAAAAAAAGGTGATATTCAAAACAACTAAATAATGTGTAAACCCTTATCAGGAATAAGTAAATACAAAACAAAAAATCATTTTTGGAGCATAGATTAATAAAACAGTTTGTATTAGAAGAGCACGTGAAGTCATCTGGTACAAACCCCTCTTCAGAAGTGTAGGTGAAGTTTTCTTTCCCTTTACATTTGCTGAATTTGCATTTTCAGCAGGCACAGAGCTTCAGAAAGCAAGTGGCTCCCAAAAACCCTCTGTCCCATGGACTAACAGGCTGTGATACAGTGTTTTGAGGCTGTCTTCACAGGGTTTTGGATGCCAGGGGGACAGCAAAAAAGGGAGAGTCTCCTTAACCAATAAGATAAATTACAACCTCCACAGACAGATGTATGCCACCAAATTGTTCTTAGACAAAGGAAAAAGGAAGTCTTTATTTAAAAAAAAAATACATAACTCGAACCTTGTTTTATAGCCTCCCAAATGAAGACAACACTATCCCAAATAATGCTGCTCTGATTTGTAATTCCACTGGATCTTGCCTTTATTCATCTGCAAGATCCCGTAAATCTTACAGAATCACAGAATGGTTTGGATTGGGAGGGACCTTAAAGATCCTCTAATTCCAACCCCTCCCTGCCATGCACGGGGACCCCTCCCACAAGTCAAGGCTGCCCAAAGCCCCATCCAGCCTGGCCTTGGGCATGCACAGGTTCTCTGGGCAGCCTGTTCCAGTGCCTCACCACCCTTATAGTGAAGGATTTCTTCTTAATGTCTTATCTAAATCTTACTTCTTTTAGTTTAAAGCCATTTCCCCCTTGTTGTATTCCTACACCCTCTGACAAAGTGTCCCTCCACAGCTTTCCTGTAGCACCCTGTAGGTACTGGAAGGTTGCTTGTCAGGTCTTCCAGGAGCCTGGAGCCTTCTCCATGTTGAACAACACCAGCTCTCTCAGCCTGTCTTTGTAGGACTGGTGCTCCAGCTCCTTGATCATCTTTGTGGTCCTCCTCTGGACTCGTTCTAGTATTTCCATGTCCTTCTTTGGGGCCCCAGAGCTAGGTGCAGGGCTCCAGGTGGGGTCTCATGAGAGCAGAGCAGAGGGGGACAATCCCTTCCCTCACCCTGCCACCCACACTGTTGTTGGAGCAGCCCAGGGTACAGTTAGCTTTCTGGTCTGCAAGTGCACATTGCTGGCTCTAGTTTAGCTTCTTATCAACCAACACCCCCAGGTCCTTCTCCTCAGAGCTGCTCTCCATCCATTATCTGCCCAGCCTGTGTTTGTGCTTGAGATTGCCCTGACCCAGGTGCAGGACCTTGCACTTGGCCTTGTTGAACCTCATGATGTTTACAGAGACCCAAATCCCTCCGAATGGCATCCCATCCCTTCCCTTCAACATGTTGACCACACCACACAGATTGGTGCCATCAACAAACTTGCTGAGGGTGCTCTCCATCCCACTTTCCATGTCACAAAGATGTTAAGCAGCGTCAGTCCCAATGCTCACCCCTGAGGAACACCACTCGTCACTGGTCTCCACCTGGACATCGAGCTGTCAATTGCAAATCTTTGAGTGCAACCATCCAGCCAATTCCTCACCCACCACATGGTCCATCGATCAGATGGCTCTCTAATTTAGAGACAAGGATATCACATGGGACAGCGTTAAATGTTTTGCATGAGTCCTGGTAGATGGTGTCAGTTGCTCTTCCCCTATTCACCAATTCTGTAACCCCATTGTAGAAGGCCACCAAATTTGTTGGGCACGATCTGCTCGTAGTGAAGCTATGCTGGCTGTCACCAGTCACCTTCTTATTTTCCACGTGCCTTAGCAGAGTTTCCAGGAGGATCTGCTCCATGATCTTACCACAGAGGTGAGACTGACTGGCCTGTAGTTCCCCAGGTCTTCCTACTTTCCCTTTTTAAAAACAGGGTTGATGTTTCCCCTCTTACAGTCAGTGGAAACTCACTGGACTACTTCTCAAATATGATGGAGAGAGGCTTAGTAACTACATCCACCAGTTCCCACAGGACCCATGGATGCCTCTCACCAGGTCCCATGGACTTGTGTGCTTTCAGGTTCCTTAGATGGTCTCAAACCTGATCTTTTCCTACAGTGGGTGGTTCTTCATTCTTCCAGTCCCTGACTTCTGGGGCCTGGGCCATGTGGCTGGAGCTCTTGCCTGTGAAGACAGAGGAAAAAAAAAAAAAAAAAAAAAAGTCATTGAGTACCTCAGCCTTTTCCATATCCCAGAAAACCAAGTCTCCTGTTTCCTTCTGGGGAGGGCCCACAATTTTCCTAGTCTTCCTTTTATCCCTTTTATCACCGATGATATCTTTATCAACCTATAGAAGCCTTTCTTGTTGCCCTTGATGTCCCTGACCAAATGTAATTCTAACAGGGCTTTCTTTGGCTTTCGTAAGTGTCTGTCTTCAATGTCTGATCTTGCTCCCATGTAAAAAATGACTCTGAATCCATATCCAATGATAAAGTTCCCCATCTCCCCAGTGCTTTGGCTAATTATTGTAATCTCCTTTGAACTCTTCCCAGTATTTTACCCTGTTATGCTATATGGAAACAGGACACAGTTTTTCTGGACTGGTTCAACTTGCATATAGTTTCAAGATTATCACTCTTTGCTCAGTTACTATCAGGTGCCAATGATAACAGAGCTTTTTTTTTTTTTTTTTTTTTTTTGAGGAGGAGGAGGAGGTTATTTAGGAGGAGCTGGCTATCTTGTTTTAACTCAATGCCTATGTGCTTCCTCTGATGCTGTGGCTGTGATCTGCATGCCTGTTCCAAGAATGAGTTACTGAATACTTAGGCTATTAATGGGTTCATTGGTAGATGTTAATCACCTGAGGGGAGTAAATCGCCTCATCTGCAAACTTGAGGAATGATCAATAAAATAGAAATGACAGTGAATTAGAAATGGATTTATGGGAATTGCATTCAGCAGCCATTGCTCATGTATTTTAACTATCTTTTGATACCTGTTAGTGAGTCAGATTTTAATTAAAGTGTTTCCTTCTAAAAATATATAATGCTATTTTTAATCAAGATGCCACATGGCCTTGAATAAATCAAAGTATAGTAAATCAGTAAATTTGCCTTTTTCAGCCAGAGCCATAATCTTATCATGAGAAAAAAATAAAATAAAAGACCAAAAACAACCAAAAACAACCAAAAAGCTGACTGGCATAAATTATATTTAAAAAATATTTTAGATAGAGTCCTAGATTCACTGGTTCATTAGGACAGGCTCTGCTCATAGCCAGGCTCAGTGGATGTTGCCATAGGCAAAAAGGGGCAGCACAGCACATCCTGTGTTACAGGGTTTCAACAATAAAACTGAGCATGCCAACTTCTTACCTTTTAGGTCTGTCTCCTCTGGTTCACTAACATAACTCTTGGGCTATTTTCAGCATCATGTTTCCATTCTGACTTCCTTCTGTCTACAACAGAAGTCTTTAAGTCATGTCCCACCTTTCCCATGTATTAGATCTCTGTTATACACATTATCTGAAGGAGTACCCACTAAAAACTCCCAAACACTCGAGTTTCAGTACTGTTATTATCACTCTTTCAAAACATGACAAATGGAAAAGCTTTAGAGTTTTGATCATAGTTAAAAGATCATTGCTTATCAATGATCTCAGTCCCTATCAACTCAGAAAGATTGAAATAGAATCATAAAATCATCTAGGTTGGAAAATACTTTCAAGATCATCAAGTCAAACCATCAGCGTGTCTTACTGAGTCCTGTCACTAAACAGTGTCCCTTAGTGCCATGTCCACACATCTCTTGAATATCTCCAGAGATGGCAACTTCACATCTTCCCTGAGCAACCCGTTTCAATTCTTGGTAACCCACTCAGTGAAGAAAGTCTTCCAAATATCAAATCTAAACTTCCTCTGGCACAACTTGAGGCCTGTTCCTCACATCCTATTGCTTATTACCTGAGATAAGAGACCATCATGCTACATTCTCCTTCTTTAGAGAATGATGAGGTCTCCCCTCAGCCTCCTCTTTTCCAGACTGAGTAACTCCAGTTCTCTCAGCTGCTTCTTTTAAGTCTTGTTTTCTAGTCCCTTCACCAGCTTTGTTGGTCTTCTCTGCACATGCTCAAGCAACTCAATATCCCTCTTGTAGTGAGGGCACAAATTTGAGCACAGAACTAGAGGTGCAGACTCACCAGTGCCATGTACAAGGGACAATCACTTCCCCAGTCCTGCTAGCGATACTATTTCTGATACAAGCCAGGATGCCACTGGCCTTCTTGGCCATCTGGGCACACTGCTGGCACATGTACAGCCCCTGTGGACCAACACCCTCAGGCCCTTTTCCTCTGGGCAGCTTTCCAGTCACTCTTCTCCAGACCTGTAGCACTGCATGGGGTTGTTAGGACCCAAGCACAGCACCTGGCATTTAGCTTTGTTGCATGCCATACAACTGGATGCAGCCCATTGATGCAGCATATCCAGATCCCTCTGCAGAGCCTTCCTAGCCTCAAGCAGATCAACACACTCACACAACTTGGTGTCATCTGCAAACTTACTGAGGATGCACTTGAGCACCAGATGGCTGATAAAAAATTTTAAACAAAGCTGGCCCCAATACGGAGACCTGGGGAACACCACTTGTGACTGGCCACCAACCAGATTTAAGCCTATTCATGACAATCCTTTGAGCCCAGCCATCCAGCCAGCTTCATCATGAATTGTATATTTGTGCACACCCTAAGCAGCCGTTTTTTCCAGGAGAATACTGTGGGAAACAGTGTGAAATGCTTTATTAAAATCCAAGCAAACTTATTCACAGCCTTTCCCTCATCTATTAAGTTGTTCATCTTATCATAGAAGGAGATCAGGTTAGTATAGTAGTATTTACACTGACATACACATTGGGGATAAAGAGGCATTTATGTAGTGTGTTGATATTTTGTAATACGTTGAACAGCAATTATTTCAACAAGTTGATAGAAGTTAGTGAAGCTTTCATGTTGCAGCGGAAAAAAATGGAAAAATAAGATGCACTGGAGAGAGCAAAGTTACATATCTGTTGTCATCCAAGTGGAGAAAGATAAATGGAGCTTTCAGAAAGCTACAGTGCAGCTGAACATATCCAACATGTGTTTGGCTCAATAACATCCATTCAATTTCCCAAGAGTTTGCCCACCAGTATGAATGGCCATTACAAGGGTTAACTGAACCATAGTCAGTCTGTGTCACTGCCTGCCAAGAAGTTTCTCCCATTCTCCAAACCAGTTTATAACTGGAGTGCTTTGCAGATACACCAACATGACTGGATTTGTTCTCACCCTGCTTTTCATCCAAACCCAAGATGTCTTTGGGCTCCAGTTTGAGTCAGCTTGACATTGTGCTCCAACAGACCTTTTCGGACGAGCCTGAGAATAGGGTTGCACCTCGTCTTAACAGAGGTATCTTATAATAAAAAATTGAGAGCCAGTTTTAGGGTTACAGCCCATACAGCTGATCTTTGAGCAAATACAGAGGAATCAATAAGGAACGACTGTTTGGCAACAGCTGAGTAGGGATCTATTTAACAGTTGAAATAATCTTCCCGGCATTTTTTTTTTTTATTATTTCCCATTATAATGCTTGCCTGTTTGCAATATTCCCAAGATTGTTTTCTTAAACAATTGAATTTTCAGACCTTATTTTGAATCTGTCAATCTTATTTGATCATTTCTTCAGTACAATCCCAGCAACTTGAAAATGCTCAACATTTAATTTGTTTTCAGCTGCATTCCTTTTTCAGTGGAAAAAAAAAAAGGTATTGAGGTTTATTGTACATAGCAAATTTTTGACTCCTGAGATGCAAGGATTTTACTGATGGGAGAAAAAAATCAACGACATCATAAACTCAAATATTAAATTATTCTTCTCTTTAATTCAATAACAGGACTGAAACTTATACTGGAGAAAGGGAGGTATATCATTTACAGCTTTAGAGACATTTTAAAGGTATTTGTTGTGCTGAGCCTCCTAAAACTTGTGGCAGTATTATACATTTCAAACTCTACTCAGTCAAAGATCTCTGCAACATCTATAAAGACATTCAAAGATAACTGAGGAGTTCAACAAAAAGATGAAGAGCAACAGCAGGAGGTGTTCCACTGGTATGAAGAAAAGTAATTAGAAATAAAGAATTAAGATGACCTACCATCTGTTAGCCTTCAGAAGATCACAAAGGATAAATGTCCCAAATTACACCCCCAAATCAATAATGCGCATGCCATTCTTACTGCTGTGACCGGCAAATGAGCACACTGCCAAGAGAATGACTTTTCTTAAAATAGGAAGGGATATGCTGGCAGTATATTTTTGCCTTGGGCAAATCTTGAAGTCAGTGTTCCTCTTCTGTCTCCAACTGAGTAGTAATTATTCAATGCTGCTCTGCGGTTGTGCAGGTTAGAAATAAGGAAGAAGTGGGCTTTTTGCCCTTTGATGTGTTTAGAGATGCTGAATTAGGCTGGCTAGTATATCCTGGATGTCTCGAAGTACTTGCCGATACACCTGGGGTTTGCACCAACACTGCTTGTCTGTAAGAATGTCTAAAATGCCTCCATCAAGCAGTCTGAGATGAATTGGCATGTTGCTATTCCCATATTTTCATGCAAATCTGGTTGCTTGAGATCTGTACCATGAAGAGGAATGAGCTCTTTCTGGATTCTGATTCCTTTTTCATGGTTTATTTCTCTGTGGAGGAATTAAATAAGTCAATTCCTGGAAGACTATTTCCAGTGATGATCTACTGATCAAAAGCTCTAGCTGGCTGCAAAAGGGAACCGCTGCCGGCCAGAGCCAAGCCATGAGCAATGCTGGTTGTGCCTCTGGGAGAACACGTTGAAGAAAGGAAAAAAAATGCTGTGCAACAGCAGTTGGGAGACAGGAGTGATAAAGTGTGAGAGAAACATGCCCACAGATGCCAAGGTCAGTGAAGGAGGAGGGAAGGAGGTGCTTCAGGTCCCAGGGCAGAAGTTCCCCTGCAGCAGTTCTTGAAGAGCTTCTGCCTGTAGAAAGCCCACTCAGGATTAGTTCGGGAAGGACGGCATCCCATGGGAGGGACCCCACGCTGGAGCAGGGGCAGGGAGTGACCGTGAAGAAGTGGCAGAGACACAGAATCATGGACTAACCGCAGCCCCCATTCCCCGGTCCCCTGCACTTCTGGGGAGGAGGATGTAGAAGAGGGTGGATGAGGGGAAGGTGTTTTAGTTTGCTTTTGGTTCTCACTGCTCTAATGTATTAGTAATAGTCAATAAATTATATTAATCTCCTTATCTTGAGTCTGTTTTAGCCCATGACGATAGTTGGTGAATAATCTTATCTTAACCCTTGAGCCCTTTTTCATTCCATTTTTCTCTCCCTGTTCCTTTGCGGATGGGGAGTGAGACAATGGTCTGGTGGAGTTCAGCTGCTCATCAGGATGAAACCACGCAAAAGGGTCACCCATCGAAATCAGTATGTAGGAATGTGCTGGGCAGTATTTTTTTTTTTTTAATCACATGTAATAGATTTTCTGTAGTGCAAAAACTCTTCTGACATTTTATGTAGTAATTAATAACAACAAAAAAAAAGAGATAAAATGTTCAGGTATTCTAATGCTTGCTTTGTGAATCACACAGATTCAGTCAACAGCTGAGTCAGGGAGTAACTTTTCCTCAGAGAACTGGGTCTGTAACAGTGAACTTCAGGTCCCTTTGGTTAGGTGGACACTGAAAGAAGTTGCATGGGAGAATGAAAAATGCTTGTGATTATGATGATCTTAAAGCATTTACAGGATATTTTCTTTTCTTGTATTTTTGTAATTTTGAAGGCAGAAAACTAATAATCTTTTTATATGTCCATTTAATACTGCTGGTTAAAAGGAGGTAGGCAGGAAACAGCGTTAGAACAGTGTAACAGCAGCAAACATTGCAAAACAGAGTCTGTGCTTTGGAAATAGTATTTCCAATGTCTTCTTGAAAGAGATATTACTATGACAATTTGCTGTCAAGTGCAGTAGACATCTATTAGACACAAAATGCCTGGCTTAAATTGTTTTTGAAGATGTTGTAAATATCCAATTTGGAGAAATGTGACAAAAATGTACTATGAATGCAAATATGACTTTTCACTTCTTCAAACTCTACAGTGCAATGTTGTCTTCAAAATATTACTCAGTGTTTAAGGATCTATTTGAGATAGTGCAAGAGTGAGTCAAAAACATCTTTCAAGTATTTGTATCTTGTATGAGATGATGTTTTTTGTGATGCCATTTGACATTATTCCATTGCCACAATGATGAATTTGTTGTTTCAGTTAAAATTCATAATAATAAATCAGGCTAGATGCACCAATTCAGGATTTTCCATGGAGGCTGAAGTAAGAGGGTTCATTTCCCACAGTATCTCCAACAGAAAGGGAAAAAAGCTGGAGAAAAAACTCATTGGCAGTGAACTGTTCTTAATAGGTAATAATTACTAGGCATTGCTAGCCATGGAGAACTTAATTTTTGCTATATTGCAAATGCAGGATCATAGAAATAAAAAACTCGATGTATGAGAGTGTGAGGTGTATTGTGACGGGTATTATTTTTTAATAGCCTATCTAATAATTTCAGAAAAGATGAGTGAGTTGGAAGATACAGAATCTTTCCTTTAGGACCACAGGTATAATTTGATTTGGAAATACGAAGAAATACCAACTGCAACAGCAGAAACCAAACAAAACACATGGCATTCTCAAAAGGTAATACCATAGAATGGCTTGTGTTGGAAGGGACCTTAAAGGCCATCTAGTTCCAGCCCCCCTGCCATGGGCAGGGACACCTCCCACTAGATCAGGTTGCTCAAAGCCCCATCCAACCTGTCCTTGAACACTTCCAGGGATGGAGCATCCACAGCTTCTCTGTGTAACCTGTTCTAGTGCCTCACCACCCTCATAGGAAAGAATTTCTTCCTAATACTTAATCTAAATCTACCCTCTTTCGGTTTAAAGTTATTACTCCTTGTCCTATCACTACGCTCCCTGACAAAGAATCCCTCCTCAGCTTTCCTGTAGCCCCCCTTTATGTATTGAACAGCCTCTTTAAGGTCTCCCTGGAACCTTTTCTTCTCCAGGCTCAACAATCCCAACTCCCTCAGCCTGTCTTTGAGCAGAGGTGCTCCAGCCTCTTGATCATTTTTGTGGCCCTCTTATGGACTTGTTCTAATGTGAGGTATTAGTTTTCCTCCAGCAAGGGCTGGCATGGCAGCAGCACTACTGGCAATGTGAATCATATCTTTAATTGGGTGACCAAAAATGTGCATGCTTAGAATTATCAATATTATCAAAGTTGTTGTTACTGTTGAGCATTTGTAGCTCTTTCTGAGTAACTGTCCTTTACAAGATTAATAATCTTGAGTAAATGCATCTAAAATGGGTGAATGGGTTTATATACCTGCTAATTTTGCTCCTTTTCTCTCATCATGACAGAAACATTTTTTTTTTCTTTCAACTGTGCAGTCTCCCCGGTGACTGTAAAATGAAGTAGGAGGGCTGTCTCTGATAATGAACCCCTCTCAGGGAAAGACAGGGACTGACAGAAGCATGGAAAAAAAAATACTCCAGAATACCTGAGCAGCCTACTGAACATAAACAGTGTATGGACCAAAACAGAGTCTACAACCACATCCTTTTCTGATCCTTTTGTGTGCCCCACATGCATTTAAAAGAAAATGCAGCCCTTCACACTTGCTTTACTTCAGTCTTTTGCTCAGAAGGAAAAAAAAAAAAAAAAAAAAAAAAAGTTCATTTGCTTTCTGCATCTCTCCCATTTTTATGTGTTCATAGAATGTAACAAGATGGCATAATCCAAAAAGGAGGGGGTTACCTAACCCATGTGTAACACTATTTAATCATAGCAGAAGTTAGAAGTAGTAGAAAGGTACTCAGAGGTACTAAAAATCAGTACTATAGCAGTAAATACAGATTGGTATTATAGGATCAACAAACATCTGTAATACTATGGCAGTGAAAATACTTATGGATTACAAACTTGTCAATACTGTAACAGCAAATATGTTTATGATAGATCAAATTTATCAAGACTATACTTAGAGTAGGCTATGCTTATCAGTACTATACTTACGACAGACTATGTACATATATACATATACATAAAATGATCAACACCAAATGCATCAAACTGATCTCAGAAGAAGGGTCTAGGTCATATTGACCTCAAACAGGTCTAATTAAGAAACTGATCTCAGAAAGGACCAAACTTGAAAGGGTCTTAGGAACTCACCTGAGAGATAGACTACCTTAGGAATGGGTCCAGAAAGGGGACCAAAGTGACAGATGGAAACTCACCTGGAAGTTGAAGCATGTTGCAGAGTTTAGAATTTGATACACAGTGTCACAAATCAACATGACATTCCATGGAAGCCTGTCTGAAAAGGAAAAAAAATAGTAGAAAATAAAGAACATGTGCTGCACAAGAAGTTTCTCAGACAGACAAGCTCCATTTTCGGTAAAAGTCTGGCCCATATTATATTATTGAGATATACGAGAGCATAGAACAGTGTCAATTCAGATAACCAATAGGTGAGAAATCCAGTACAGGATGGCGTTTCTTTTCCTTTATTTTCTTGAAAAAATAAATAAATAAAAAACACCAAAAAACAACAACAAAAACAAACAAAATCTTTTTCCTACCTCAATTCCCACTTCCTCAGGTGATAAGTTGTTTCTTGGTTTCTTGCTTTGTCTTGATTGGTAATATCTTCGGGACATGTTTGGTTCTCAGGTGTCCAGCTGCATGACAAGGATGCCCCTGCTTCCCAGGTCTGCATTTCCCAGGCTAGCGGCCATTTTCTCCTGTCAGGGCTGAGCATCCATTTTGTGTTAGTGCTTTCCCCTTACAGTCCCCTTACCCCCTGTCACTGCTCCCATCACTAGGTAATTCTCTGATAGAAAATGCTTACTACAAATGCCCTTAAGGAGTTTATTTACCGGAATAAGCTCTACATTATGAGTGGCAGGGCTTTAAAACTGTAGCTATAATATCTTCACTCAGAGATGAACAATCGTAAATGATTTTAATGCCTTTGTAGCTTAAGCACAGCAGATAGGTCATCTGCAGCAATTGTAGAACAAATGTATTCAGTCTTTCTAAAAGTTGTGTTATTTGCACCAATTTCAAGGCCAGACGTAAGTGTAATTAATGCAAGTGTGAGTTAATGTCATTCTCCATTTCCCTTTTTTTCCCTCTAACATTGTTTAAGCTAAGCAAAATGTGCAGGAAATTGCTTCAGGAAAGCTACCCTTGACTTACCAATTACGTTTATAATAGGTAAATACTGAGTTTCTAGAGAAGTAAATACGCCTTTTCTGAACTTATTTTCTGCCTCTTCTTTTCCATTCCATGTGATGGGTATTATGTGTAAAGAAATAGTTTATTCTCCAAATAGTAATTCTTTTCTGATGGGAAAGAGAAATTTTATCTTGATTAAACAGTTTGCAGATATATAATGTATACGCTACTCTATCACTTGGTGCCTTGGCCTGTATCACAAAAGCACTTCACATCTGTATGGACTTCAGGCACATGCTAACAGTTGTCCTCTCTTTTCAAAGGAGACTTCCTTTACTACCACCTCCTCCAAAGTGTTGTATTTTCTCCAAGAGGCTGATACACCTTCCAGTCACCAGGTGATCTCAGTGCTCAGACATTGCCATGTGCTTCCGACACCCAATAATCCACGTAACATCCTCAAGTGGTTTTGTTCATGGTCTGAAACTCAGCTTGCAACTTGCTTACCAGGATGGAAATAGATTTTTAAAGTACTGGAACAAAATACCACCTTGCAAAAGTGCAATATAGTTTCTCTAAAAGCAGTGCCAGCATTCTTTGTGTATATATATATATATATATATATTCATTCTTAAATTGTCTTCTGTAAGATCCCCCTTGAACCAATACCAGCCAAATCTCTCAGGACAGATGTCAAAATGGGAAAGGTAATTTGCCCTTTGTGCCATGGGGCTGTATAGGGTTGCCTGGTGCAATATGTCCCAGTCTAAGAAGGCAAAGAGAAGACAACATAAAAGATGTCACAGTGAATTTTTGGAAGTATTCATGAATAAGGCTGGAAACTTGTTTCTTAGTTGTTTTGTTAAGATCAGATCCTGGCAGAGCTAGAGTTCATATCTGACACAACTTGATGGCTCTGGATGGCTGCCTGTTACAGAGCATTCCCAGGCTGAGTTGCTCAAAACATGTTTATGTGAGCATCATAAATCAAGAAACAGCTTCTGCTAGGTAAGGTTTATCCTTGGTTCTTTCAGAGAGGAGAGACAGTGCTCTAGGGGCATCCCAAATCTGGTAAAACAAGAGCAAAAGTTTTAGCATTTTTCAACCTTCCTTCCAATTGGCTGAAGAAAAAAAAAAAAAAAAGTATCAGGGAAAGCAGACAGACTTCATTTCTTGTTACTGATATATTTTTAATTTTTAAACCGTGCTTACCCCACTGGCCTAAGGAAGAGAACGGTGACAACAATTGCATTTATTACAGTGCCAACCAATAATAAAAGGTAAAGATTTTGTTTCTCAGTTAACCCACAAGGGCTGTCTGTTCCCGTCTGCAAAGCTAGTTGAACACTTTTAATGAACACCCTTTAAAAGTTAAGGAAACACATCCTGAAGTGTATTTAGAAAGTGAATAACTGCTTTTGTGTTGGGCTGAATACAGAAGACATCTAAGGACTCTGCATTGTTTTCATGCATGTCAGAAGACTGTCTGCGAGTGCTGTCTTCGAGCTGGCATCTGTGCTGCTAAGTGGTTTTTAGGGTAAAATCAGCCCCTTGGGTTACAGCCAGGAGTATTTGGAAGCCCTTGCCAGTTTTATACAGGGGTAGTCCTATGGGATGAATCAAAATGTACGCAGTCACCTACATCATGCTGCTGTGGTTTAACCCGGCTGGCAGCTAAACACCACACAGCCGTTAGCTCACCCTCCCCCCTCCCTCTCTGGGATGGAGGAGAGAAGCGGGAAGGTGAAGCCTGTGAGTTGAGATAAAGACAGTTTATTAAGACAGGAAAGTAATAATAATAATGATAATAATAATGTGTACGAAACAAGTGATGCACAATGCAATTGCTCACCACCCGCTGACCGATGCCCAGCCTATGCCCGAGCAGCCAGCCCCCCCACCCTGGCCAGCCACCCCTATATATTGTTTAGCATGACATTAGATGGTATGGAATACCCTTTGGCCAGTTTGGGTCAGCTGTCCTGGGTCGGTCCCCTCCCAGCTCTTGCAGCACCCCCAGCCTGCCCGCTGGCAGGACAGAACGGGGCGCTGAAGAGTCCTTGGCTTAGTGTAAGCACTGCTCTGCAACAATTAAAACATCAGCACGTTATCAGCGCTCTTCTCAGCCTAATCCAGAACATAGCACCCTATCAGCTGCTAGGAGGAAAATTAACCCTGTCCTAACTGAAACCAGGACACATGCGCTTTCCTGCAGATCATGGTTGTTACTAATGGGATGTTACTTCCATCTAAAAGTGAATGACTGCAGATCACTGGGAATCAGAACCTCACCTTTCACACCTCCTTCCACTCCCTTGAGATCGGACACATATTTGCATTTGTATTTGGACAGAGATTCACATGGACACTTTTGCACAGCTGTTTTTCCCTATTTTGGCATCCTCTGTTTAACATGTTAAGCTCCCTGTGAAAACGTTAGCTTCCAGAGCCAACAGGAAAAGCTGCTCTGCAGTTCCTACTGACAGCAAGCAATTCCCCACAGTGCCCTCACAAGGTGTATGGATTGTCATCGAGTACACAGTAGCAAACATAGTACAATAGCAAAAATAGTACAAAATAGTTCCATAGCTGAATGGTATGGAATATAGCCAACAAAAAAACACTTCTTCTTGCCAGCTTGAGCAGCTCCTCCACAGGTGCAGCTAGTTCAATTCTTTGTTTCGTGGTCAAAGGAAAAGTCTAACAAGGTTTGGGACAGGAAGTGATAAAGCATTGTGGTGTTTATGGATTGATTTAAAAACATGAAGTTTATTGCCATTTGCTGTAAAATTCAATTTTCTTATGCAGACTTGAAGCATGAAGCCACTCACCAGGCAGAAAACGCTGGTTAGGGATCTGTTTTTCCTCATGTGCTATTAAGCAGCTTTGTAGGATGGCCTGGAGGTCACTCTTCAGGTTGGTTTTGGACTGTACTTTTGCAGACAGGTCATATAAAACAGGCATAAGTAGAAGAAATACTGTTGAGCACCCGTATCACAATAAAAAACTTAGAGGAGCAGGGGGAGACTACAGGTGAGTAGAATTTCAGTTGTGTAAGCCTCTCCAATCCATATAGAGCCTTATGCCATTCATTAATCACAGTACATAGGTGGGGGTTCTGTGCGTAGTTTTTTGTTTGTTTTTTTTTTGTTTTTGTTTTTTTTTTTAACTGATCAGTGTTACAGGCATTAAGCATTGCAGTGTTGATCACTGGTCAGCTGTTTGTTTCACAGGGGAATTTGTAGTAGAGCTTGATCTTCTTCTGCAATTAATCACCATTTTTTCACAAAATATGTGTAAAGGATTAGGCAGCAGAGAAAACCCTGGTCACCCTCTCTCTGTCCTAGGAGTGAGTGATCGAGGTATTCACCCATGATGAACAAGGGGTGTTCATTCACACTTCTGCCTGGGTGGGTCTGAATGCCGATTTTTCCCTTTCCAGTCAGTTGCACAATAAAGTATTCAGTGCAGGTAGAGCAATTGCTGCTCAGTGTTTGGAATAAGAGACAGCTGGAGGAAGTCCCCAGGACTGGATCATCAGACTTGTGGGAAACACAGCTTGGAAGGAAAGGCTAAATAAGTTGTTAGTGTTTAGTCTACAAAAGGTGAAGTTCCTTGTCTATGTGGGTGGTGGTTATGGAGAGAAGTAGAATAAACTCCTTCACGTGGATTGCAGATAAGATGAAGTGCCCTGTGCTGAGAGATATGAGCTTTAGATACCAAAATGTTTTTTCTAGCTGTAGCAGTTGTTACGGTCTAGAATGAATTACATGGATGTTTTAAAGCCTTCATTACTGAAGGTTTTTAAGGACTGGGGAGAAAAGAACTTGTCAGAGAAAGTCTGCATTTATGTAGTTCTACTTTTTTTTAGACTTGTGCACAGGGTAAATGATTTCATGATGAGATAGAGGCTCGTTTGCTGTGACTTCTTCCATCATAAATAATGAATACATCTGAATTGAAATGCTAAATTATCTGGTTTGCGTGTTTTCAGATTTCAGTTTCACAAAATAGTAGAAAACAGAATCCAACTGTTCTTACCTGTAGTGCTGCAAAATCTTCAAAGATTTCTTTCTTTAGTGCCTTCTGCTCCTGTTTGTCTTCCCAGTGTATGTTTTCCAACTCACAAAAATTTGCTGCTCAGATGCTTTCCACAAAGCTCTCCCTTTAGAGTCGAGGCTCCATTTTCATGTGAGTGCAGTTACCTGCATGGAAATACTCTCCAAAGTACTGATCTTCGTATGCTAATCTTCATAGACAGGCAAATAAGGATCTATTTTAAGACTCTGTTTAATCCTGTTATGGAGGAAATGTGGGTTTGTGTGTACATATATTTGAACTGGAGAATCAAGCCAAGTATTCAGTACTGTTACACACTTGAGTGTGTTTTCAAATCTTGTTTTTGTCATTGTTATCATCAGTTCTGTTTGCACAAATTTATAACGCTTTTTTTTAACAGGTCGATGAATGTTTTCCCTCTGCATTTTCAAAAGACAGGTGGTCTGGTTTTGTTTATTTGTTTCGGGGGTAGGCAGCTCTATTTGTTTATCTTTTTTTTAGTATTGAAGTGATGGGCAGTCTTGTACGACTTCTTATGATGAAACCCCAGTACAATCTGGCTGTACTGCTACCTCTAGCTGTTGAGAAGGATACTACATCTACGATGTGCCTTAGCTGGAGCTTATTTTGTCAACAGGTTGACTTTCTCTATTGCTGTTTTTAAGTTATAAGCATCTCTCCTAGGCAATTTTCCTTGTTTATGTAATTTCACAAGTTTTCAATAATAAAATTTCAATTCATTCAGAGGTTACCTGCTGTTCCCATGTTTCTCATGTGCTTGGGCTGTAATGAATGTGTTCTGCTACCCTCCTGTGGGTTGCACAGACTCACAGGACATAATTAGCAAAAATAAATAAATAAATAAATACTGCAGTGAATTGTCCCCCCTTTCAGGAGTGTTGTGGTGCAGCCACAGAAGAACTTGCCTAGATGTCTGGGGATGTTACCTTCTCCCACTAGTTAATTCCTCTGTGTTGGTGTCATGAGCACTCATCTTATGCTCAGGCCGAGACACTGTATAACTCCTTGTTGTTTGTTTTGTGTTCATGTTGCATTGTGGAGCAAGGTATTTCCATTGAAAAGGAGTGCTTCCGAAGCTGAAAAAAAGTTGAGAGCCAGAACAATCACAGTTTTCTGCACATAGCTAGCTGGTTCTGCCCTGCTACTACTTTACATGTTCAATTAAAGTTGCATTTCCTTTTTTTTTTAAAGAAATAGAAGGTTTAGAAGTCCTTCTTAATTCCATTACGGAGTGGCATATATTTAAGTTAATAAAAGCAAATTCTGCTTTAACTGTGCTCACAAATGAAGTTCACTGGGCACTTCATGTAACAGGAAAGCTTGGCCTCAGGCAAAATACTATGTGCTAGCATACCCTCTGCAAGGTCTTCTTTTTTTTTTATTTTTTATTTTTTGGCTGGGTTTTCTCCAGCTGCACTACTAGTCATCAAATTGTGTATTCAGAAACTGTTTCGTGCTCCTTAAGTGGTCATGCAACTTAAGTGGTCTGATTGCCCCATAGTCAAATGACAGGACCTGTTCTCCAGCAAGTTCTGGGTTGCAAAAACCTAGTGGGTTTGAGATTTTAGCTCTACAAATCATGGCAAATAACTTGTATGTGATAAAAAACGTGAAAACGAGTGTGAAAGCCAAAAGCTGATTTATTCAGGGTTATATTTCCCTCTCTGCAGGGAACTCCCCCCAGCAGCCGGCTCCCTTCTAGCTTTGCACCTGATCATCAATGTTCCTGAAACTAGAGTAACACACTGGGGATCTAAATTTAATATTAGCAGCATAAGATTATGTTTATGCCTTGTAATGGAGCGTGATAAAGCAAATCCTGAGCGAGCTGTTCTTGGAAATAGGCTCAAAAGAGCTCTATCAGCTCGGTGCTATGTTTGAGCTAATAGCTCATGTAGATGCATTGCTAATTAGGCTGCCGATGACAAGCGTTTTTAATTAAAGCACGTACCTCGCACTGCCTTCCTGCCTCTGAAACATACATTGTGCCCATGTGTTTGTTTGGCATGGGAATCACATGGGAATGCTGGTGAACATCAAGCTTCTATGGAAAACGGCAAATGAGAGAGCAAGGTGTGGCAGAGTGGCTGAGGCTGGCAGGAACCTCTCGGTTGAGACTGTAAGGTCATGGAGATGCACCCTGACCTCAAATAAGGTCAGGGTACTTGCAGGAGATTTGGAGAGAGCTTCATATCCCTCATTCTCCCCCAGACAGAATTAAAATTCTGTGGACTGTGGGTGCACCACTCCCATCTTGACCAGCAAGTCTGTGCAGGAGTGGGAGATCTTTGGCAAGGGAAATACTACCAAAAAAAAAAAAAAAAAAAAAAAAAAGTGGAAAAGTTGGCATTTTGGCAAAAGAAAACAAGCAAGCCTTGGATGTAAAACTCTCCCATGATAATTCAATAATTCGATAATTCTAATAGCTGTTCAATTCCAGTTTGTTACAATTCCCTTACCCTTATTCTGCGTTTATGTCTGTATGTAGTTTCACTCAATCTTTTATGTATCGTTGGTTAGAAATGATCTCTTTTGTTGGTGGTGGTGTTTTGTTTTTTTGTATTTCTGGTGTAATGGAGCTCAAGCAGGAAAATTTAGTACATATATGTGACTGAACAGGTTTGCAGCACAGATTCATTCCAGTAAATCCTTAATTTATTCATAGTTGATTACTAGCTTTACGAGTGGTTCTCCAGATGTTTACTGCAAGTGGTCTCCCATTGTAGCAAGTGAACACTTAAAAATACTCCTTGGCTGGAAGGCAAAGATTGGTTTCTCATTATATATGCTGGTTTTCTGGGGAACACTTGTTCAGCCCCAAATGATGAGGGCTAAATATGTGTGAAAGTTATGTTAGAACTACAGCTAGGTTTCAGAAATGTACGGCAGTATCCATTAATTGAAGTTTCTCTTGTATTGCAGTGTTCCCACATTCCAGAGCCTTCCTGAGGAGATACTTAGTAAGCTTGCAGATGTCCTTGAAGAGGTAAGTGCTTTTAATTTTGAGAGCTAATGAGTTCAGAGTTTGTGAGCCTTCTGGTAGCAATATCGAGGCTCTTTTCCAAAACAACAGCTTCACAATTTCGCTCCCAATTATGGTTGACTGCTCCAGCATGTCGAGACGACGAGAAGAGTTGTGTGAAAAATGAACCCATTTCTGAACAGGGCTTACATATCTTTAATTGGATTTCTGTCCAACTGGGGATCGAAGAAGTAGTTCCTGTGTTGTGCAGAGGGGAAACCTTCTGTCTTGGGTCAGTGGTGGAGAAGGGGGTACGTGGAAATGGCAGTTCCTTTCAATTGTAATGGGGAACTTATGTTAGAAGGCCATATCATGCCTTAAAGTAGGTGTTATGGAAAAGCTGCTCTCAGGAGAATTACAGCAGAAACGGATAAATATGAAATATGACAAGATATTTGATTGTCCACAGTTGTGCCTGGCCTACGTGGCCATAACTGTTATCTCATTACTTTCAGGCTTTTAATGAGTTTTTATTAAACAAAACCAAAACCAAAAACCCTTGCCCTGTAAGCAAGTGTGTCAAATGGATGCAAAATATGAGCTGCATTGCAGGCAGTTTGTCCATGTGGTTTATTCACGTGGTGTTACATTCTGCACCTGAAGAATTGCATGTTATTAAATACTACAGAAACTTAAAACCTTTCAAAATGTAGCCCTTTGTGATTTAACTGCAGGAAATTTGTGTACAGTATTTTATTTAATTCTTTGTTAGTTGGTTGTTTTTTCTATTTTATTTTTTTTTCTTATTAAAATACATGCCTTGCCATCAAGAGGCAGTCCTAATTGTTCATAAGAAAATATTTCTCTGTAGTAGGTACCACCTCTGCCACTGATTTTAAGAAATGAAGCTGCTGTTGTTTAAGTTGATTTTCAGAGCGTTGACATGACATTGTTATTTCTTTGGTTACTTTGTATACAGATAAATTCACACGTCTGTCATGCAGAGTAATTGCATATTCATAGATAAGCTTTATTTCCTTTACTGTCAGAGAAGTCTTTGGATTTAGAAAGCTGTATTAACTCAATATGCTTCGAATTAAATTTGCATATCTCTAAACCACAGGCCTAAACAGAAACAGGTAGTTTAATTTGCTTGCATCATGTAACCAACATTAAACTCATTTTCAAGAGTTAAGAAAAAACTTCAAGGGAGAGTGGGCATACTGGGGGGGGGGGGGGGGGAGGATCAGAACAAATATCAATGAAGAAATTAGGCATGAAAGCAGTAATCATCTGTAGGTTGTCTTAACACCACTCTTGTTGATTTTAAACTTGTAATGCTACCAAGGTAATTGTCTGCAATCTTCTTTTCCTTGTGTTTTTTTGAGAGAACTAGTATCAAATAGAAGCTAAAGTCCAGAAGTGACTGGAAGAAAGGAAAAGAGGCAAGCTGATGTGATAAAGTGATAAAATCATGCTACAATGCTAAAAGAGCATAGCTTCGCTTCTTTTGTAGGGTTTTTATCTCTTACCAGGAGCTGCATGAGGATAGCTGAACTTAGGGTGGCTGCTACAACTACACTGTAAGATCATTCCCACTCTGTACTGGGTGACTGCTAGATATGGCTCCCAAAACCAATTAATTCCAGTTTCTGACTTGGATTTGTCCTTGTTACTCTGTGTTTTTTTCTGTGATTTAACATCACATTTTACATAAACTATAAAATCACCTTAGTGTCATAATGTGCATCTTGTTTAACAGTACCCAACATATTGGAACTAGGCAGCAATAACTTTATTTTATCCTCTCTGTTGCTGTAACAAGTGTTGAATAAAAGTGACTCATTTGGCACAGTTTGAGGCAGGGAAAAATCTCTTTCTTAATGTCAAGATTTCATGCAGTTTTTCTTTTAATACACTTCTGTGAATAATGCAACACTTCTGTCCTACATTCTTTAAATTATTTCTAAAAAAGTGTTAACTAAAACCCAGAAGAAAAAAAAAAAAAAAAAAAAAAAAGCTGTTTTAATTGGCCATTATCAAAATCAAACCAGGGAATGGCTTTAAAAAGATGTTAGAAAAAAAGGTCAATATTTGATAACATAAGTTCATTTCTGGAAGTGATGGAAATACTAAAACAAGTTTCTTAGCAAAGATAACCTGAATGAGAATTAACAGAGCACTAGGGAATTTCCTTTTCTCTTGCAGTGTGTTCTGACTTGGGTATGATCACTCACATCACTGCGATTGCTCGTGATTTGTACTGTGTGAGATCCAAAGCATGTTTATGGAGCTCAGCTTTAGCAGATCCAAATCTGAACTACCCATATATTGTGTGTTGCTTTTTTGTTGTTTTTATTCATGTGAAATAGGCTTCTAGGGCTATAATTGACCCCACTTCCAGGCCTTGTTTTGGGGCTGGCAGTTTCCCTGGATCCAGATGGCCACAGTTGCCACCCATCTGACCGTGGCTTTAGGTTACACCTACAGCCCTGGGGAGGATCTGGGTGTCACAACTAGACCCAGGCACACTGCTGCGAGTGCCCAAAGCCTGCCTCTGTCTCCTTCCATTCCACTCTTCATTATATTAATATCCCTTCACGTGACACTGATGCTTGTTAATGGTCAGCTGTATGTTACATAATTAATTCTCAAAATGTCCTGTAACCACTGCAGTGTGTTTCACTGTGGAAAGCAGAGCAGCTCTTTCAGTGCAGAGGCTGATTTAGTTTGGTTTTAATGCCATCTCTGTTGGAACAGCTCTGCCTGGCCTATGATTTTATTGCGTTGTTTATCCTTGTGCTTGCCAAACATAATGCACGAGTCAACAACTAATATGTTTTTGCAGCTCAAGACTGGATACTTACTTTATTTGGGCTGTGGTAGTCTTAAGGAGGTGGTTTATGCAGTCGCTCTGTCTTCTGCCTGTAGGGCAGTCCCCTCAAAATCACTTGTAATTGCTTGCCTGAAACAAGTTCGATGCGTGGGAGGAAGCATCAGGGATACAAAGTTCCTAGGAGATTGATCCAAATTACTGGGTAGGTAGAGAAGAAAGATTTAAATTAGTGGGGTGTTGAGTCAACACAAGTGCACTTGTTTGGGGTCAGTTCAGCCTCTGAGTTACTGGCAGGGGAAGCTGTCTGGGAGAAGTGAGGAAGCAAGGGTTAATAGTGTTCATACTGTACAGGGGATGAAGGACACAAATTTGTCAGTAATTCTGCATAAGAAACAACTCTTTTGGAAGGGCGTAACCGTCTTTGCTGTTTACCGGGATGTGAGAGGTAACATGTAGCCCTAGTGTCCAGGAAAAGTTTAATACTGGTGCTTTTAGTATTATCCCCTATGTTTTCCTTAAGTTTCTTCCTTAGTGCCTCCTTTTTCATATTCCTTTTTCATGTTCCTTTTTCTGTTGAAAAAAAACTTTGTGACCTCTCTCCAATGCCTTAAACATAGTTCCCTGGGTTGCTCCTTTGTATTAAAATAAATTAAAAAGCCTCTTAATAACTCTTAAAAATAAATAAAAATAAATAAAAAAACCCTCTTGCTCCGTAACGTTTGCCTCTGGCACCACATACTCACAGCCCTTCTACCTAACAGCATTGAACTGATGGCAAAGTAGTTGCACTGTTCATTTTGTACGGAAAATTGTCATGTTTGTTTAAATATGTTGTATTAATGTAGTTAGAAAAGAACAGTTGCTTGAATGCAGCTTGTGCATTACCCATGAGTGCTGTGTTTCTCAGATGTATAAATACCTGTATCAGTTGCATAAATATCCTTGCCCTGGTTGAACACAAGTCACCTTTGGAATACAGTTTTTAAAAGTGCCTTCTTGCACATTATTCAGAGGTTTCATGAATAAAAACTATAGTTTTATTGGATGTTAGAGGGAAACTTGTTTGCAATTTGAAATATTTACAGTAGGTGATTAAATCTGTTATAAACCCAAAATCTCTTTGAACAGGCAAAATCCTCATCTTTCTTTCCCCACTTTATGAAGGCTTTGAAACAGTTTATGGTTCTTTTCTGAACAGAGACATACTGATTCTTCTTGGAGTTCAGAGAAAGTCTTTATTTCATCAGACACTGTTAATATGTATCAGTTATGTATCGAGGGAGAAAATGAAAATATTTTTGTTAGTAAACAATTCCTTCCTAAGAATATGTTTCCTTAGCATTCTGCAGGCGGCCTATAACAGAAGGGGGCAAGTTAATAGTTTTAGGAAACTAAAATGTGTTCAAACACCCATAGAATGAACTTAATGCGAGTGAGGTGCTTTGTTGGGTCCTGTCCTGTCCCCCAGACTCCAGACTCGAAGGTGCTGTGGAGATGTAACTGCCTGGGTTTGTTTTGTGGGAAATGTGGGAGGAGAGGGAAGAGCTCCTTCCCCAGTCAGGTCTCACACCTCTCACCTCTTTTCCTCGTGGGAGCAGAGAAACTCCTACCTGTAAGGACAAGGCATTTGAAAAAGCCCTGTGCATCACGGCACCGATAATATTATGTGAACAGTATGCATCCAGTGCTGTACCCAGTGATTATTTGGAAGGTACCAAAGTTGCTCTTATATTTATTTACAGATTAGCTCCATTCTAGAGAAAGAAGAATGGAGCTAATTTCTTTCAAGAAGAAAGCACCAAATCCCAGAACACCCAGACTCTTGTATAATCTCGTGGTACGTTATTCCTCATGGTAAATGTATAGGCTCTCTGCAAAGCGAATGGAGACTGGGGAAAGGGAGCTTGCAGGCAGGGAGAAGGACAGCTGACCTGGAGAAGGTGTCTGTAACATATCAGGCTGGGGGAAGAAAAGTTTGTCCGGTGTCTTTGTTCCCATTAGGCCAGGGATAAGGATGAGCTCGAAGTGAGCATGGGCAGTCAGCAAATCTGGCCTCTGCCATCTGCCTTGGGTAAAAAAAAAAAAAGTGAACCAACCAAAAGATGGAAATGAAATCTTTCTTGTAGCCTTTTTCAAGTATATCCTCTGTGTCATTCAAATGTAAAGCTTATATCCTTGGAAGACTTGTATCTAAAATCAGTATTACAGCTAACAATACTTATAATTAAGGTTGCTTGACCTTGTCTCTTTTGAAACCATTTCCAGTAGCTTATGATTTTGATGACTTATCCATTTGATCTAAAATTATTCATTGCAGGCCTACCGGTGATTTTTCTAATTTTTTTCCTACGTTAAACCACTAATCCTATTTCAAAGAGTGAGATTGCTTTGCCTGTATGTCAGGGATGGCCTTGTTATCTGCCTGAATATCTGTCCTGACTCCGTTGAGTCACATATGGCTTTCAAGGTAGGGGAAAGGACTAGGAGTGCATAGAGCTTTGAGAAATTATCTTATGACTTTAAAGTTTTGTACTTAGAAATGCACAGAAAGGGGATGAAATAAGGTTTCACTGGTGTTTCTGACTGGAGCTTTCTTAATCCTGTGTACTTGATGTTCCTTTGCTGTTTCAGATTTAGCATGCTAATCCCCATGAGATTGGTATGGATCTGAGCAGTCTGATCAACAGAAAGCAACAAGTGCCATTCTCATTTGGTTACCAAACTACTGTGTTATTTTGTGTGTAATGTCAAACCTAAACTATATAAAATGGATTTTTCCTAGATATTATGTATCTAGAGCAATAGATACCTCTGCCATAGATACAGTATTGCAGTAGTATGTACTCTGAAATATACCCAGCTTCCCCCAGGTCAAGGATGCCAACACTCCATTCACAAGGCCCGGGTTTTCTGTGCTGTCACTGCCCAGTTTGGCTTAGGAGTGCGTTATGGCCCTGGGACTGCGGTTCCCCTGGTCTTCCAGTGTGCGTTCTGGAAACTTTCACTAGAAATGTTGATATTTCAGAATCTTAATTTGATGTGTTATGGAGTCCCAAGTGCCAGTAATGTGCTTTCTCTAATCCCAGGAGGCCGTGATTTGGTTTCTCATTGATCCTGAAGCATGTATGGTCATGGACAAAAAAAGCTGCCAAACTATTTGAGCATTAGAAGCGTAGAGAAATGTGTTAAATACCGCAGGCTGATGATGCTGAGCCTGAGCTCCGTGTTCCTGCAGCTTGCTGATTGCCTGCAGAGCACGTTTTGGGAGACTGATCTCAAAGTGCTGAAAGCATGGATTGCAGCTACTGTCTTCAGCCATTTAATTAATGCCACTGTAAATTTATTTGATGACAGTTCCTTGCCACTCTTTTTTTTTTTTTTTTTTTTTTTTCCAATTAAAAGAATGAATGAACCGAGTAAAGCATGAATGATAAAAGAAAAACAAAATTCATTTCTGTTGCTAGTGGTGCTGGCTGCTTCAGTGGCACAGCCTGAAGAAAAGCGGTGATGTTGGAGAAAGTTTCAGTACCTAGTGCAGCTTCAAAAGCTGGCTTGCTCAGACTTGTCCTGTTTTGGCGGTCTCCATGCTAAGATGCCAGCCATCCTTCTTTCTTCACTTAGTGAAATTAATACAGGTCAGAAATTCTTATGATGCTTACATTTAATTAACGGAGTCTGTGTGCACTTCTCCTTTTATGCAGAATCACATGGCAACAGTGAATAGAACAGGAGAAATACGCAAAATTAATCAGTTTTCAATACGACTAGTACTTCTTATAAATAGGACTGAGAATTGTCCTCAGGTCAATGTAGTTCTCGTCCATCCTGCAGGAGCCAGCAGTTTTCCAAACAGAGGGCATGACAGTAGGTTAAGCCTAGGTGATCAGCAGCAGATGAATAGTGCTCTAATTTAAAGACACAAACTAGATTTAAGGGCAATTACAAATAAACGAGGAAGAGTAAAAAGTTTCTGTTAGGAAAGATTTAACTTTTCTGATTAAAGCTCGTACTCCATTGAAGTGTGTTTACCAAAGGAGTCATGGGATACAGTTGAAGCCCTGCTTGTGGGGGAAACAAAACACATTCAATCATGATTGAGTAAAATTTCAGTTTCTGATACTAGATTTCTATTTCTGTTAACTTTTCAAATGATATTCAAGAACATGTAGCTTTGCTTGCACAACTGCTCCAGAAAACAAGCATTTTGAGTCTACTGAAAATAAATAAAAATTAGAAAATAAAATGTATTTGGCAAAAATTATGTGCAGGAGTACAAGAAAGTAGTCAGTGGCAGCCTCTAGAGCAAGGGAGTACAATAGCATCTTTCTTTTATGTACATGACAAACTTTTTCTGGCCTTTCAGCCTATGGAATATTTGCTCCAGAGTAGGGCCTTTGACTGACACTTACGGAGCTGGTCAGCAAGATGTGTGTATATTTAGTGTACGTACACTGTATCTAAATGCAAATTGTGGCTGTTTAAGAAAATAAAACATCTTCTTTCAGCATTAAAGAAAAATAAAAATAGAGTGCTAATCTAACTGGAAAATAGATCATCTTTATTATCAGTACAAAATGTACAGTAAATTACCTAAATTTAATTTTTAAAGATACTAGGGAGAAACAGAAAAATAATCATGTTTTTTCTCTACATAATGACATGGCTGTACAGTGAAGCTTACTTTAAAAATTGTTAGAATACTTGCATTGAAATAAAAGGTTTAATTTTGATTAAAAAGCTTAAGCTTTTTTTTTTTTTTCTTTTGGTTTTCTGCAGTCTGTTGTGGGCACTGACCATTTAAAGGCAATTATAAAAAAGCTCATGCTTAGTTATCACAGTGGAGGAAAGGAGTTGTTTAAATATTCCTGTCCCCACAGATATGCTGGGAACCTCATCATCCATGTGGATGTTATAATTACCATCCTGATTGCCGGGTTGTTCTGCAGCGGTAGAAATGAAGGAGGTGTTCCTTCATGCAGCAGTTAAGATAATCCGCAAAACCTAGAGTGATGCAGGTGGAGAAAAGTTCTGTGGGTTGAAGAAGAGACGTGGAGACTGCCAACTGGAGACCCTCTGTGCATAAGCAGTTAGGTGCCGAGTCCATAGGGGATAAGTTCCTTAAATATTTGCCCTGCTTTTACTTTTCTCAAAGCACAAACTTGTGGTTGCTGCTGCGGAGAGGATATTGGCAAGGAAAATCCTCCAACTGATGCCACCTGCCCCCTTCCTGTATTTCCCAAACACAATTCAGAGAAACATCTCTGAAGGTCTTGAGGGTGAGGCAGGATAGCTTTATGGCCATGCCCTTTCCACCCAACCCAGTAAAACCCTCCAGCCTGAAAGTGGTCTCAGATCAAGACTGGTGAGGGCAAGTAACAAATGAGTTCTTAAAAACACTCAAAGCTTTAGCAGCTGAATGGGTCAGCCGAACTAAAGCATAAGCTTTTATTTGTATTTAAGACTGCTCTTCCATGTGAAAGCAAATCGAAGCGCTACAGAACAAATTGTCTGTTAAAATAAAATTTTACAAATTTAATAAGCCATTAATCTATCATCCTGATAAAAAAATAAAATTAAAATAAAAAATAAATGCATGTGACTTATTTCGAAGGTTTCCATGGCCACTCCATCCTAGTGGAAATGAAACCCAGAAGGACTAAATGAGGTAACACTGATACAGGGCACTATTTTTTCTCTCCTTGTGCCAGATCTGCCACCTCAAGCACACCCCGCTGCATTTCTTATGTTTGCTGGGAATCAAATGGAAAGCTGCCTTTGGGCCAGACAGTGCTGATCCTCTGTTAACAAGTATCAAGCAAATAGTGTCTTGCATGAATAACAGGGATGGAAAATCGGAGGGGAGAGAGCAGCATGTCTCATGAAATGGAAACTCATGTGAATACCCAAGATAAACAGGACTAAATATTTATCTGGTTCATATGACTGTGGTTGAGGAAAATAGAGTACTGCTGGTTAAAATAAAGGAGCTGGGAAATTGTAATTGAGTCCTTGACTGATTGGCTCCTTTTTCTCAATTGTATTTTTTTTCTAGAAGAGTGTGTAACACTGTCAGCACCAGGAAACACTGGAGCCATCTATACCAAGAGAGCACATGGACTTCTTTAGAAAAATAGCGTTGAGGGTTGTAACTGGGAAAAATATAACTGGGAAAACTTTCTGTGGTCATCTGTGTAGGCTTTAGTATAAGGAGAGGTTTATTAATAAATCCATGAGGTGATGCTAGCATCTCTGTCCTTTGCAAAATTTACATATTGTAATCATAATGAACATAAAAATTCTGCATCCATAGGGCCAAGACTTTGAATGGGTTGTGTATTATGTACCTTGAAAAAAACAAAACACATCACTTATGCAAGAGCTTCTTAGCTTGGCACCCTGCAGACCTCAGCTTAGACTTGTCTGGACATACCAGGAAAAAGCCTGAGACTGTGATACAAATGGGAGGCTTTGTGCAGGAAACCCCTCTGAATGCCAGTTTTTCTAATTCAGCTCGTGTTAGTTGTGCTGTGAGGTGACCCCTTACCATCAGTGAGAACTAGTGGTTCAAGTGTCACAGGCAATCAGAGGAGGGGACAAGACCTCCCTCTCCTTTCAGCTTCAGCAGGCTGAAGTGGGTGCTGTAATCGTGGCCTCTGCTCTATGTGACGTGCAGGGACTAAATGGCACCGATGGAACAACTAAAATCACAGTATTTGAAGAAACACCCTAGTTCCTGGGAGTGAATATTTCCTTGTACAACTGGGGTGATTCTTTAGTTCTGAAAGTAAGTAACTTCTCTCTGTATCTCCAAAATACATTACACTTGTTCTGTTTATTGTAGGAATGTTTTCTTTAGAAATAGCTTCATGTTTCCACCTTGGCAAGCCTTGCAAAATGTAGTAAGGGCTATTTTTTAAATTCTTTAGAGCTTGTACATCTCCCTTTGTTCACTGCTGAGGACTCTCAGGTCTGCACAGGTAGAAGGTCTGTCTGTGGGGCTGCAAGGGGGAGGTGAGCTCTCATGAGCATCAGCTCACCACCAGATACAGATGCGTTTAGAGCTCTGCCTCCAGCTTAGCACGAGTACTCTCTTGTCCCTGAGACACTCCGTTCCCTACTGCGGTCTTGGCTAAATCCATCCCCAGCTATTAAAAAGTTAGCCACTGCCCTTGCAGTTTTGCCAACCTTTGTCCTTTCTGTGGTTTCTGCTGATGACCATGTGGGTCAGCATGGTGGTAGTCACCTTGCTCCTTCTCTGCAAAATCTCTGGTAACTACCATTGAAGCCCTGTTTTCACCAATAAAACCTCTGTAACAAACTGGTGTGAGGCCACTTCACCACTCTGGAAATGACTTCTGAACTGAAAATGCTCAGGACAAGTGTCTTTGTTTGCAGGTGGCCCTGCCTTGCATCTGCTCTGCATGTTTAAGAGCTTCAGTTCTTCTCATGATGGGACCCCCTGTACTCTGCTCTGGTGAGGCTGCACCTCGAGTGCTGTGTTCAACTTTGGGCCCCTCACTACACTGAGGACATTGAGGCCCTGGAGTGTGTCCAGAGAAGGGCAATGAAGCCAGTGAAGGGCCTGGCACACAAGTCCCGTGAGGAGCGGCTGAGGGAACTGGGGTTGTTTGGTCTGGAGAAGAGGAGGCTCAGGGGAGACCTCATTGCTCTCTGCAGCTACCTGAAAGGGAGGTGTGAGGAGCTGGGGGTTGGCCTCTTCTCACAGGTACCTAGTGATAGGACTAGAGGGAATGGCCTCAAGTTGTGCCAGGGAAGGTTCAGGTTGGAAATGAGGAGACATTTCTTCTCAGAAAGAGCAGTCAGACATTGGAACAGATTGCCCAGGGAGGTGGTGGAGTCCCCGTCCCTGGGGGGGCGTGTTTAAGGAAAGGTTGGACATGGTCCTTGGGGACATGGTTTAGTGTGTGACACTGGTGGTAGGGTGTTGTTTGGACCAGATGATCCTAGATGTCTTTTCCAACCTTAATGATTCTGTGACTTGCTGAGTGTTTGCAGTGGATACAGTCAATGAGCAATGCAAACCTTGCAGCCACAGAGGGCTTCCGCCAAACCTCCTTTACAATTGAGGAAATACACTCTCTCTTTAAACTGTTTTTTATGAGATTAATTTAAAAATCTCTTAAGAAGCAGCTTGCGTTTACACTGAGAATCCCAACTGCTTGGGAGGAATCTTTTCTGGAGGCTTTCCATGGGGAGCTGGATTGCTCCACAGACAGCAGGGATTTATTATTTCTTAATTTGCTGTCAGAAGTACTGCTGCACTTTTGTCTGAGCTTATTTCATTAGCCACAAACACAGGATCTGTTTTGTGTTATTGTTATTATTATTATTTTTTAATTACTTATTTTTATTTTTAATTTCCCCCCAGTGGAAATGATAAAATGCACTGAAGTCAGGTCAAAGTTTCTGAGGTGCCCTGGCTGGAAAACTACATCTCCTATGGCCCACCAACACGTGGATACATGCATATGTAAAGCAACTGTAAATCTGTGCAAGAATCCCAAAAGACAATCAGAAGGGCAGGATTTTTAAAAGAGATTTCATTAACTGTTCATACAACACAGTGGCTTGCTGGGCTGTTGCAGAGCAGTTTCTGCATGAGTGTTACTGCCTTTGCAGGGAGTTGAGTATTTCAACAGATCAAGAACAGCAAATAGCAGAATTGCTGGGATGTGCCTCCCACCTAGAGAAGCTATGGAATGCTCACTTGCATGAAATGTTAGCTCTCCTGGCTGTTGAACAGCATCCAGCAGTGAAGGCAGAAAAGCCAGTGTTGGAGGTCTCCAGAGGGAAGGTGGAGAGGTGTGGCTGAGACGTGGGGGATCATGGTAGAAAGAGGCAATGGAAACGTGGATTCTCCAGAATAGCACCAGATTGGAGTCATTCACATATTTCTTTCCTTCCATAGAAATAATAACTCAAGGTTGTGCTGCTTCCCCTCCTGAGGGGGCAGCTCTGGCAGAGGCACCCCAAGCACAGCCTTAAAAAATCTCTAAATGTCTTACTCCTTGAATGCCTGCACAGGTCAATAGAGATGATAAGAGTTGTGAAATCACGTCACAGGAATGGCAAGAACCTGAAAACAAATGGGGACTCCCATTTACAGTCTGAATTTTCAAGTGACATGTTTTAATTTTTTTGTTTGCTTGTTTGTTTCTTTGTTTTTGTGCCTTCCTTGTGCAAAGGAGTTTCAGCATTGCTTCCAGCTGCCCCTGGAGAAGTGTCATCCTTTCCTGGTTTTTACACTGTCCGTCTGCATTAAGCATCCCTCTCTCATCAATAAATCCCTCTCACCTAGGTCAGTGGGTAGAAAAAAGCCACTTCAGCTGGGATGTGGTTGCCATCAGGGCACATGGCAATGGTAGCGTCATGGAACAGTTTCCAGGAGATCAGAAAATAAATCAGTGAAATGCTGCTTCAAACTTCAGGTGGTGTGGGGGTTTTTTGGTAACAATGGACTGAGCAGAGATTAAATCCTTTGTGATAACTCCCTGATAAGTTGCTCATTTATAAAGCTGCTACACTTGACATCCCCACACCAGGGTTATGGAGCTTCATGGGCATATATGGTTGCTCTTTGACAGGTTGGATTAAAACCGGCTCTGGCCTATCTGGAGTATATTTTTGTATTGTCTGTAAATGGATTCTTCAGCCTGTCCAGCACAGCCATAAAAGAAAAACAGAAAAAGAGTCGTTGTTAATCTTAGATGATTTCCAGCATTTTATAGATAAGAAAAACAGATTTAAGTGAACCTTACCATTTGCATGAGCAGATTTGCAGACTTCAGGCATGCCCAATGGATTTGAATCTTTCATAGCATGTGGGACAACAGGAAGATCACAATGAAACTCAAAAGATCAAGTAAATGTTTCCTGTGTGATCCAGCCACGTGCTTCATTTTCCCATACCTGTTAGGTTACTGCAGTTTGTAAGAATCATTGCAGCGTGCCTGGCTATTGAAACCTACAGTGGATTTGTTTGTGTGAAGAGATTGGAAGGAATGGATAAACATTATCTACTTACTGTCATGAAGTAAGCTTGAAAGAAAGGAAGAAATTCTAACTACCTGCCATAGTCATTGTAAGCCTGATAGGGTTATGGACTCGAGAGCAGACACTATCCTGCCAATGTCTTTAGACTGTGTGTGCTTGCATCAGCCAAAAAGCCAGAAACTGTATTTTTGGTGGAAAGGAGCACTTCAAAAAAAGAGAATTACAACAGCGGGGTTGATTTTTAGCATTTTGTTTCATATAGGCAGAGCGCATATGGACTCTGTTTTTCTAGGCATTTTATATTTTGCTTTTTACCTGCAAATAGGTCAGGGTCAATGGGTTGGTGTCTGTCCTTCACTTCTCATGCCAGGCAACTTCATTCAGTTTCCTTACGCTCCTACACTTGATGCTAAACAGGCATTTGATGAATAGTACTCTTCTAAAAGTGAACTGGTTCACAGTGATGTTATTATCAGCAGCAAGGTATAGATAGCATCATCTTGATTCTATAGCATCATCTTCTCACTTGATGGGCAGAGTACAGCTTCATTCTCCCCTTTTAATGAAATAACACTTTCACTACTGATTCTCCTAATGCTATATATACAGCTTTGATAAGTTACGCAAGCATTACCTTCAGCTTTGATGTATTACACTATACATCTTAATGAATAACACGAACAAAAAAAAAAAAAAAAAAGAAAAAAAAAAGATAAAAACACCTGTAACAGTCTCAGTTGCTTCCTGCATCAGCCCCTTGGAGGCATCAGCCCCTTGGTTTGCAAGGAGCACCTGTGGGGCTGGTATTGGAGTCTAATAGCAGCTCCTCTAACAGCCGAAGCACTCTCAGCCACCTGAAGATGCACATAGAAGTCTCCACGTTGATGAGGTGCTTGCTCAGTGCCGTGGCTTTGTGCAGGCGCAGGGAGAAGCAGGCTTGGGGGCTTCAGCTTGCTGTGATGGGAAGCCTGCAGGGAGAGTGCATGTCCCCATTTCTGGTCTGGTGAAATTACCTTCTGTGAGTTAATCCTAACAGCAGTTTCCAGAAGTCCCTACTTCGCCCCCCATATCACTGGTTACATACATATATACACATGTAGGCTCATTTTGGTGGCAATGAGCTTGCCAGACTCACTTCATTTTTGTTTTCAAGAACCAAAGAAACAAAATCCAACCATATACTGATCTGCAAATGTTACATCATTTCCAATCTCCACCCTCAAATGCTATGAAACAGAAAAAGTGAGTTGTTTCTAATAAAGTTCCTGTTATCTGCAGAAAGTGCATTGTATGCACTTTATCTATAATAGCAGAAAAATATAATTAGCAATTATATTAAACTTTAATTAACTTGATGGGTGTTTTCCCCTTGATTCAAACATTTCCCCCCCGGCTTCTATACCATTGCCCACAGTGACACCTACTGGCATTTTGAACAAGGCTGGCTTGCAGGCTGTAGTCTTAAGCAAGTCATGCCAGGCATTAACTAGGAAACTCCAGAGGACAGTAAATGTGGCCATGGAGACACCGACGGCCACCAAAGGCATGGTTCTGGGCTCGACTTTGAACCGTGGCTCCCTGCTCTGCGCTGGGACATGGAGCTGGGACCAGATGCAGAGCCTCCAGCGATGGAGCTGTTCGTTGGATCGCCGCTTTGTGCTAAGCAAAAGAGCAAATGTTACCATGGGGACATTCCTCCTTTCCACAGACTGTGGTGGCTTCTCAAAGTGCACCCCAGCTGGCAGGTGTTTCTCTTTCAGGGAGTTTATTTTCCCTGGGAAGCGGTGCTCTTTTGAGTAGCATTCATTTTTGTGCCTGCATATTATTAAACATTCAATTAAGGTCTCAGGGTTACATTTGAACTAACTTCTTATTTCCCGCTGTTGGTGCGGTATTTGCAGTATCTCACAGTTGTAATAATAGTGATTGAAAAGTGTCTTTACGATAGCAGAAATCCATTTCATCCTTAATACATGAAATAGTAGGCACTGGATATCTTAATAGATAACCACAAGAGTAAGCTGCTGGAGGAAGGGAGAAAGGCATTAGAAATGGAGTTACTGATGTGGTAAAATTGAAATGGCCTTATTTCCATACTGTGCAGAACGCAGCAAAACAGCAGTTGAGATGTATTAAAAATGTAAATAATAAAACTTGTTTCTGTCCTTCTTAATAGAGAATTTCTAGCAAAGCTTCCCAAAGTGACACTCCCTACCTCCGCAGGGGTCAGATCCTGTCCCCCAGCTGGGGCTTGCAGAGGAGAAAGTGCCACAGCCAGTGCTGGCTACCACAGGGCTGCCTGCCGATTGAATCATTCTTGCTCTGCTCTCCAACAAAGCCATCTCCTAAGCTTTGCACGCCAGCCCTTGCTCACCAAAGCCCTCTCTCACTCTCCAGCACAGGGGGCAGGAGTGCTGGAGTAGCCAAGAGGAAAACTGAAATGCATGTAAAGTGTCAGCACTCCCTGAGCAACCCCTTTGGGCACCACAGGGACCCTCAGGTGTGTCTTCATCCGCTTGCAATAGCAGTTCTGATACAGCAAACTCAGAGTCTGAGTTAGAAAAGCTGTTCAGCTCCCCCGAACTGTTACTGGCTAGCCTGTTCCTCTAGCAAATTCCTAGCAAGTATGGAACCTGGATGTTGAAGTAAGGAAACGTCAATAAAACAGATTTTCCTCTTGAGAGTGAGTTTATCAGCCACTAGAACAGATTGCTTGGTGATGGCTAAATCCTCCTCCCATGCAGCCTTTCAATGGAAATGGGACGTCTTTCTGCTGGAGGAGAAGTTTTTTGGTTTAGTAACAGGTTGTTGGGTTAGATGAAAAGGGGTTTGATTTTGGTTTTGTGTGTTTCTGAGGATGAGCTGATGCAAATGGTTTATACTGACCCTGGAAAGGTCTGAAACTCAAAAAATGTAATCATTAAAGCTTTCAGGGAGTTGAGCACAGCTGAGAGTTTTAACCTTTCATTTGGAATCTTTGAGGATTATGGAAATAGGAACACAGGACTGTACTTGAGTGTCATACCCAAGTTTTGGGGTATATTGGTTTGGATCCCGTAACAGTAGAACAGGAATGAGACTTGTCATCTCAAAGCATTGTCACAAGAGACTACCAGAAGTTGTGAAATTTAAGCCTCAAGCTGGTCCCCATAAGAGATCTGCTCTCATTGTTGATTGTGTGACGTTTCCACTTACCTGTTGCAGAAAAGACGGTATTTAATTTGATCTTAACCATGGAGAAAGGTCAGGATTCTGGTATTCCAGTACGATTGAAAGCAACCTAAACACTACTTAGGCGGCCCGAATTGTTTGTGTGGCCACATCCAAAGGGTGATGTGGCTGAAGGCGTTGGGTCTGGCATAATTCAATCCTGTGCTGCCCTCTCCTCAGTTGCTTTTTCTCCCTTGCTGCTGACGGGTTTGGAAAGGTGAAGGCAAAGCCTGGTCTTTCCATAAATGTACACCGAGAACACTGGGTGGCATTTACAGGTTTTCCTTGTGCCATCAAATGTGAGCGAGGGTGTTGCTTCATTGCTTTCTGTCAAGAGGAAATACTACAAATACTTGGACATAACTTGCCAGTGTGGCAGGAAGATGGGGTGGCTGTTTTTCTGAAAATGACTTTTATAGCAGATTACTCGTAGTCAGACCTCAGGGACATGTTGAAGACAGTAAGGAAAGGCACCTTCGCAGAGCGTAAGTGCTTGTCATCCTCAAGCTTACACGCCAGATGGGAGGTGGTGGGTCAGAGCGCGCTGGGTCAGGTTAGCATCTCCCCAAAGGCTCCTGCTGTATGCACTAAAGAGCACTTTGATCCCCTTGTTCAAGTCATTTGACTCTTCAGCTGCAGCGTGCAGCTTTGATAACAGATGTCTAGCATTAGAAATGAAATATTAGTGACTGTAATGACTCCATATGCTTGGGGGCTGTAACACAGACGGGCTGCTTCAGCTTTCATACTTGGATTTCCCACAGTTGGGTCCAAATGGACAGCTGCGGTGTCAGGAGGTCACCTGGTCCCAGCACAGCTCTCCCCCTGTCTGGGAGTCCCCCAAAAGGGGGGAGGTCCCTGTAAAAAGCCAGGTGTACATTGGGAAGGGCTGAAAGTCAACTCCCTGCTCAGCTGCGAGCTTCTTGGGAATGGCCATTTAGTCTGCCTTTAGTTCATCATCTGCAGGGCATGGAAAAAATGCATGAAGGGAACTTTTGCTGGAGACCTGTGTCCTTCAGATACCCTTCCTCCAATCAACGTTAACAGTTCATGCTGAAAAATAAGAGTTCTGAGTATCTCAGAAATAATATAAAAAACAAAAATAACGTACTGTAATTCAGAGGGAAGGAGTGCAAAAATAGCTCATTGCTGGGAAAATTTATGGTAGTGCTGCAGAGGAAAATGCTGATGTCCTAAATCAGGGTGTCAGTGGAACAGATGTACTCTGCTCTTCCTGTCCCTGCCTGCTGTGCAGGACTGGGAAACATGAACAATGAGCCTGGTTTTACCAGCACACAGTCTTAGGCTGTGATCTTGGTCTGGGCTGGAGGTTTTCCTTGGCTGTGGAGGAGTGGGGTTTATTAATTATCACGATGGCCAATCCTGTCTCTGTTGCGATAGACCCAAGTCATAATTTTCCAAATTCCTGGCAGGGAAAGCCACAAAAGATAACAATTTGTCATGCTTTGGAGTTCAAAATCTAGTGAAGTAGTCTCTGGATCAGTGGGCTGTCCCTGCCTGGTGAGGAAATAGTCAGCTGTCCACTAGCAATGCTGTGTCTTGTGCCAAAAATGTGACCTAGATTATATTTCCCGGTGCTGTTCTGCTTTTCTTTTTAGGACTATTAGTAATTTATACTCCAAAAAATGCTTTAAAGCACACAATAGATGTATTCAGTCAAATAATACTATGACTAGTCATTACATCAGACCCAGATGAAGATGTTGCTGGTGTAGGATGAATTCTTTGTATGCTTTATCTTTTGGTAATCTAAAGTTTTCATCCTTTTCTGAATAATTAATGTGACTTTAGTTTCATGTTTCATTACCAGTTGGACAAATGTCTGGAATAAATCATAGGCAGTGGAAAGGTCTGGTAAAACTTTCTGTATAACACCTTTGTAGCAAAATTCAAATTGACCTGGCTAGAATTACCTAAGCCTTCCTTGTCTAAGCCTAAGCTTTGTCACTTTTGGAAGTATTTATATTGTTCTCTTTACATTGATAAAAGTTGTTTTTTCCATATAAAATAATAGAACATTCTTTTTTTCATGTTTCAGTGCACATTCAGAGCAAAAGTTTACCCATCGTTGCTTTAATGAGTATACTTAGGTGCTTTATATTGCTTAAACCAATGTAATTCACTTCTAAAATTCATTGTAATCCAGAGCAATTGTTGGCAAATTGGGAATGGAGCCTGAAATTTGTATGTGTGCAGGCTGATAAAACTGCAGTTTTCTCTTTGTACAGTTAATGAGAGAAATCTAGGTAAAAGGATAATATTTTCTATCAACAGACAAAATCCACAGAGGTAAAGAAGGGAGCAAAATCTGCACTAGGTAGTACTTTATTTGATGCTGTAGAGTTTGCACATTAAGTCAGAGCTGATTGTCACATACCAAAAACCCTAAAGAATATACCAAACTAGGAGAAACTGGTGAACTCGATGGGCAAAATTACCTGTTTCAGTAAAAATCAAATGCTTTTCATGATTTTGCTGTCAATAAACTCAGTTCCCGGGGACAATTTAAAGAAGCACATTTGGATATGGAAAGTAGACTCTCTTTGCTTCAGATTACAAAATGTGCTTCATTGGAGGTTACTTCAAAAGTGGCTGAGTATATTCAATTGCTGTGCTTTTATTCCTCATGACAGATTAGAAAATTAGTTTTGTTCCTCAGGACAATACAAATAACTTGTCTGAATAAGCATTAAAAAATTGTTGCAAATGAAGAAAAATATATGAAACGTTGACTTGCATAGTTTACTTCCAATTTTCCAATTTCATTTTTGCAAGGAATTCATTCCTATTTTAATGGTTGTGGAACTGATTTGGAGATCTATGGAGGAAAATTATGGTTCCATAGACGTTCTTTCATTGAGAGAGTAGAAACAGAGCTACTCAAGAAAGGAGGAAGAGAAGAGGGGCTACTTTTCTTGCATTTCATTTAAATTTAATTAAAACCCCATATCCTTATAAAAAGTTGCTTGCAATTTTGGAGAAACATTGCGGTGCAGTGACACAGCATTGTAAGAGCAGTTGGTTGCTGGCTGCATTTCCTCAAAACAAAGCTGTCAGGGTCAACATACTGTCGTAGGGACGAGGGGGACCTTTTGGTCTCGGTGCTTAAAAGCAGAGCAAAGCTTCATTCCTTGCCACCGGGGAAACAGGAGGGCACCACCATCTCAGCGCTGGGAAGCAGTCTGGGCTGAGGCGACAGGTTTGTGGTGCAAGTGTCATGGGACATGAGTTGTTCAAATAGAGATTTGAGATCTACAGAAGTGGAATAAAAAATTAAATGTGTGTGACCTGTCGTAGGCATTGAAGTACTCTTTTTGTCATGTTAAAGCTTACGATTTCCAATGGGCAGCTTAATTTTTTTATTCCCTCTGGAGTCGGCATCAACCCATGCAATTGACTTGCTATATAATATTTTTAACTTAAATTTGACTTGATTTAACTGTTCACTGATTTTTAGTCAGAGTAACTGATTAATTCCACTCTGTTGCCTAGGTATCCTTTCTCTGATTACTTCTCACGCAGTTAATTCCCTGCATTTCCCGTTCATTATCTACGAATTGGTTGTTACGGCCAACAGGCAAAGTATTGGTTTTTCTATCCCAGTTCAGTGACAGATCTGTGGCCTAACATCACTAGCAACTTTCACGCAGCTGGTTTGCTGTCTTTCATTATTGCCGTCATTTCTCTTGGGAATAAATCATCTTGTCTGTATCAGCTCCTCTTGTGTTTTCTGGAGCAAGCCTCTTTTATAAGGCTCCCCTCCCAATTGTCTTCACCTGTCCCCACGTGCTGCTCTCGCCCGCATGTACCACCTGTGTGTTCTCTTAATCCCTGAGCTACCTCGCCTTGAGTTCTCTCCTTCAACATTTCTCTTGACCTTGTTCCCTCTTCATCCCCATCTGCATCTCTTTGAACTTTCCAGCCTATTCGGCATCCTCTCTTTCCTCCATTTCTCCTCCTCCTGAAATTCCTCTTTCTTCTCAGAAGATCGTCCTGACTGTTAATCTAACTTTTATTTCTCTTTTCCTGTTTCTCTGCACTTGAGGAAATGAAGCTGTCCCCCACTGGCAGCACTTCTGCAGTTGATCTCTTCTGGTGGCCTCCTGTGGTACCAAATACCCGTGTGGTGGCAGGGCTGAGCTTCCTTCTCTGATCCCTCATCCTTCCTTTCTCATCCTTTGAGCATCTTTACATGTGGTCTTTCTCCAAGAGCATCACAGTTTCCAATCCTCCTTTTGGCCCACTGCCACCTACTTCATCTCTTTCTCATCTTACGTTTCCACGTCAGTCCTTGCTATGTATGTAGGCAGGTAGATGCTATACCTCCAGAAAGGAGCATTTCTAGGCTTCTACTGTACTCCTAGACATGTCCTCCATAAAAAGCTGCTGCAGGCAGCAGCTTGGGCATCTCTTGACTCGGTGCCCTGTCTGCTCCTACTCGTGGAGGCTGTTGGTGACCTCAGGGGGCAGCAGGGACAGGGTCAGGCTCCAGGGTCAGGGCAGTGGTGGCTCCTGCACCAGCAGGTGACAGCAGTTCATGCCTTAATGTGTTTTCTGGGCAGAAACACAGAAACAGATGTTTGCCTCGGTGCCTCGGGATCCAAGAGGCGGTTGCCTCCCAGGCTTAGGAAACCTGATGGCTCTCCAGCATCGGATGTCAGACTGAATTGCAGTGACAACGTGGATAGAACAAGAATTAAAAAGTGGTTTCTAATGCTTTGTGTCTACTTTTAGAGCAAATTAAGGCAGGAAATTTATTTAGCGATAATTCATTTAACTAAATAATGCATTTTTGAGATGCTCTTTCCTCCACTTTTTCCCTTAAAAGTGCACAGTGAATTTAGGAATCAAAACTCTGTCTAAGGGCATCGATACAAACCCTAATGGACTCCCAGAGCCCACATCATCCTGGCTTGCCATCTGTAGACATCCCGATAGCTGATACTCTGTGACATCCTTTAGCCTTAGAGGTGGCTGTGTATGATCTTTGAAGCTCAACAAATCTTCATCTGCTCAAGACAGCATCTGCTGTTGAGCCAATACAACAGGCATTAAAAGAGTCCCTAAACATGCTCTGGGTTGCTCGAGACCATTTGTTTTGATGGTGGGCTGGGAAAGAAACTTGACAGTGACAGCAGGACTTGCCTTCACTCAAGAAGTGTTTATAGTCATGGCAGAGCAGAAGGCTGCAGTACTCAGTTGAGCGAATCTTACAGTTACAGGGGAGGGGACAGGGGAACCTCCTTTCACCAGAGGACTCTGCTGGTTTGAAGGAACAGGAAAGAGGGAGCCTAAGAAGATGATACCACTGAAATTTAACCCTTCCTCATACCCATTTTCCTTAGTGTTGCTTCATTTAGGGGACTTTTTCAATGAGGCATGTTTGTTTTCAGTGAGAGACCAAATAAATCTCAAGCACCATTCATTACCATGAAGAGAGCTGTTAAGGCTGGCTCTTCTGGTGTTGTAAGTCTAACTTCTGTTGTGTAAATGGAAACAGAATTGATCAGCTGTGCACCCTGGGTCCTGGAAAGAGCAAGGACTTCTTCTTTTCATGTGAGAAGCTTAGCAAGCTCCTACATGACCACAACTGTAAAGTCATATTTACAGGACATTGCAAAAGTTTTGAATTCATGGTAAAAACTCAACCTTTTGAATTCATGGTAAAAACTCAACCTGTGTTTCAGGGCTGGCAGTTTCAGCCAAGAAAGTCAGTGCTCTGGTCAGAGTTAGAAATTGCAGTTTGGAAAATATCTTTTGCTCTAAACCAAGTATGTCGAGTTGCCTGAGTTTCTGTCTAACCTGTGCAATTTACATTTTTATTGCCTTATTTCTACTACCTACCTCGCCTCGCCCACAGCAATGTTGGTGTGTATTACCTGGCAAGTAGTATGGGAGAGGGCTGGCTCCTGTGCATTTCCTGGATGCCTTGCGTGTCTGTGAGACACTGGAAATGGGTGAATTCTGGAGAAAAGAAAGCAGAAGAGGATACCAGCCCCAGCTCCATCCGTGTGTGTCATTCTCCCCTCCCTGCTAGCACTCCATGTAACGTGGTGAAATTCAAATTTACAGAATAGTAGTGCCAAACTCCAAAAGAAACAGGAAATTAAAGCAATCTTCTAAACAAAGAACTTCAAATTAGGAACATTTATCACATCTTTACGTTTCAGGAGCAGCACAGGACTGTTGTAGGACTGATGTTTTATTCATTTTGTTTTGTACCCAGTGGAATCGTGGTAGGCTGTACTTTATGTTTGCTTCAACAAAACAGTTGTTGAGTGTGCCTCTTGGACTGCTGCTGTACTCCATGCTATATGCCTTTCATCTGGAGAAATCAGTATGTTGTTCTCAAATCATGAATTTATATATTGGTATTAGGAGGTGAGCCACCAGCTTATTTCTCAGTTTAAGGAAAAGGTTTCTCTTGGCATGTCAGCTGCTATTTGTTTTGGATTGCAGCTCGTTATTTTGCAGCCTTTGCCTTTTGCCTTTTTCTGGAAATGAAATGAGTCGTTACCAGGTTCTTAGCTCCTGTCTCAGGAGAATGCTCAGACAACTGCAGCAGAGGACAGACAAACCAACCGTGTGCAGCAATTTGTGTTATTCCAGTATGCTGGACCTGAACGTCGCCAATAGTCCCGGTCGGTGCACTACACCTGTTGTTGATCAGGGAGTTGATGGTGCAGGAATCAGAAGCAAAGTGTAAGCTGCAGGAGACACCACTACTGGCAAAGATGCCCAGGCTGCACAAAATGTGCTGAGGAGCACGTTTTCTCATCGCTGACAGAGTCCATTACAAAGCCACGGTGAATCAGTGCGGCACAAATAAAAAATCTACCACAAGGCTTTTACCAAGATGGCAGTCTCCTGCAATTATTACAAAACAGTTTCAACTTACATCCACACACACACAGATTCCTGTTTTGAATTCAAGAGGCTAGTTTGATTTTTTTTTAAGAAGGAAAAGTAAGTTTGTAGTCCTTTTCTGAGAGAGAGGAAAATTTCCTGGAGGATAGTGCAGCTCAGTTAGAGCCAGCTGAATCAGTAAGGGAGACTGCAAACCCAGGCTGCTGCAGTTTCATCCACAGGTTTCCTGCTGAAGTTCACAACCATTTAGGAAGGCAGAAGAGTGCTAATAACGTCCTAATCACTGCTGGGATGTGCCACTGCAGGTCAGTCTGTGCCCCTTGTGCCTGACAGGTGAGGGCAGCTGGAGTTGGCATGAGCAAGCAGCACCCTCTGGGGTGTTTACCTCCCTCGTCTGCTTTTGCAGCCCCATGCTCCGTGATGAAGTTGAATTAAAAGGCATGAGTTAACAACCCTCGATTCCCATCAGCCATAGGCCCTTTCCGTATTTTAATTCCCCATTTGTTAGACGTAATATTGTGCTAAGCTGTTGTTTGGAGGGAGTGTCAGAAACCAGGCCCACTGGCTGTGCCTGGATTCTCAGGCTCGGCAAGCAGAAGACTACAGAAGAACGATTTTGCCCTTCAGCTCCCTCAGGGAGCAGCATTTTTAGATGTTTTGTGAGAGTGGGCAGAAAAAAAAAAAAAAGTTTTATGATTCCTAAAGAATTCAATACAGCAGACCAATATTACCCGGAAATTGGTTTTGCCACATTTTCTAGCAAGTAAACTTTTTAAAATTTTATTTTGCTAGTGTTGCCGTGGTCATTTTAGACTTGGGAAAAAAAAAAAAAAAAAAAGCAGAAAGTTCAGAACAGAAACAAAAGTATTCTGAAAGCTGCTTATGTTTGGAGTTTTGCTGAGTTTCTGTGAATATTTTTTGAACAGCCAGCAAAATAACATATTTAGAAGTATTTAAAAAATACTCCTCGGGGGAGATGGATTGTACATTCAGAACTGTCACTAAGCCTGTGTTATCCTCACTGGTTTATGCAGTGCAAACCTGTGGCTTGTTAGTAGAGAGTTTGGCTGCAGAGGGTGAAGCTCCTCATCTCAAAGCTACCTTTGTGTTTCTGTTCCCCTTACGTGACCTTTTAGAGTATTTTGGCCTCTCCGTACCACAGCCAATGTGGGTTACGTAGCACTCCAAACATTAAATCTATTTTCCACCTCTTTCAAATGTTCTCAGTGTAAACACAGAAGTCAAAGGCATCCAGCTGGAGAAAAACGAGGTTTTCTGAAGCTTAACCATTGGGTTGGTCTCTAGTGTCAAGGTTTCTCCTCACAGCCTGTGTCAACACTTGGCAGGCTTTAAAAGCTCCGTATGTTTTGATGGTGGTCAGGAACAGAAGCTTTGAATGAAGTTGGTGGTTGCCAAAATAAGGCTGGTGGACCAGCCTTCGCCTGGCTGTCTGGGCTTTCTCTGCACTGAGTGTGAAAAGATCTGGGAAGTAAGAAAGGTGATTTTTTCTTCCGATTAGTGCAACATTCTGAGTTTATGAGCTGTGAGTCGTTTCGACACACAATGCAGCGCTGTGATAGAAACCCCTCTGGAAAGGGGCAGAAATGCAGATTTCAGACTTCCTCGTCTTGTTCCAGCCATGATGTTATATTAGAAAGAAGGACAAAAACAAAGAGAAAGAAATGCAGTGTGTGATGCCGCATTTGCTTAGCAGCTAGCAAAGGAAATTAAGTGCACACATAGCGTTTCTGAGAGGGGTGGCATTGGGTGATTGCTGAGAGCTTTTTGCAGCTGATCAGACAAGCTCTTTCCCTTGAGTCTTGTTTCAGTGGAGGTTTTGCTCGGTGAGGACTTGGGATTTCACACACAGAGAGCTCAGTGACACTAGGAGAAAACAAAGAGGCATTTATGGGATTAATACCTTGCTGTTCCTAGTTTTGTCAGTGTTCAAGCCTGGTCTCAGAAAAATCCATTTGCTTCTCAAGAGTGGTTTAATTACAGGGGTGTTTCCCCAGTCAGGGCTGGGCTGCAGCTATTCTGCAAGGGACAGAGAGCTTCATGAGGCAGGATGTTGCCTTTTTCCCAGCACAGCCTGCCTCGACCACAGGCTGTTCCTGTCACATGTGAGTTCTGTGGGGTACATAGAGGACATCAGAGAGGCTGAACAGTGTCTCACCTGATGAAGCCCACTAATTAAATATTTGTCCCCTTGGTGCTAGGATTTCTGCTAGGCTTTAAGTCAAACTGACAACAGAAAAAAGATAAATAAAATAAAATAAATAAATAAATAATAGTAAAAGCTATGATTACCAGGCAAACTGGGGATCTGCTTTGCTGGTCGGCCACGCAAAAGAAGACTTTAAAGAAAAAGATGGCTTCCAGAACTTGTGTTAATTTAGGTTGGGAAAGATATCTTACAAAATATTCCAACTTCTTTGTATGCTGAGGTTGATTTTAACCTAACTGGACACGAAGGCCGTTTAGACACAGAGTACCGCCTGACATGGATTAAGGTCTGGCTCTGATATGTAGTGTTGTTGCATAGAAACTGGCCTTGTTTAGGGATTTATTTAGTTATTTATTTATTTAATAACATTTATTTCCATCTTCTCTCTTTTCTTTGGAGAAATGGCAGTTTGGAATTACCGCAGGAGTTGATGTGAAACTCTGACTGTTTGATATGTATAAACTCCAATGTGTTCGGTGTACGTGGGGTGTTTACTGTATCTCCATCTCACTCGGAGGCACCAAGTAGCTTTCATGTATCTTTGAGGAACAATTTTCTGAGAAATCTGATGTTTGTGGTTGCATTCTGGTAGTGTAAACTTAGTATCCCAGATGTGCTGAGGATTTTGCTGTAAATATTAATCCCAGAAGCAGTGGGAGTGCTGGTAGCATTGATGGTAATGGAGAGCTTAAGGATTGGTGTTCACTACTCAATCCTGATTCAGATGATAAAATTCTTGGTGTACCTAAAATCAAGATAAATACAAGTCAGCTGCTAGTCTACACTGTCTGAATTGCTTGTAATACACCTTAAATGTTCAGTCAGCCTTGCTGGTAGCTGAAGCCTACCGCTTATAGGTGTAAGTAGAGCCAACTCTGTATCCTCCTTGTTAAACCTCGTAAGAGTGAAACTGCAGTCACCAATGCATGGGCTAGCCCAGAACCCTTTTAAAACTGCTCTTTCATTTGGCTCAGAAGCCACAAATTTGGTGTCTAATGAAGGAAAATTGCTGTTTAAACCTGTGCTTTCCAGCCTGCCTAGTGCTACCTGGTGCTCTGTGACAAAAGAGCATGAAGGTAAAGGGTTGCCCAGACAGGCTATGGCTCCTGCAGGTGAGATCTTACCCTTTCTGACATTATTTAGATGAATTCAATGATTGCTTTGAACTATGAGAGGAGAAAAACCTGTTTTTGGTGAGGAAACAAATGTACAAAGACAAACAGATGATTGCACAGGTCTCCTTGTTACAAAGGTTTTCTGTGTTAAAACAAGCCAATTAAATAAGAAAAAAAACCCCTATCAGTTTAGCTTTTTAAGGTCTAAAAAATATCTCTTGTGTTAATCATAGATTTTTGATGAATCCCCAGTTTTGTTGTTGTTCTTTTGTTTTTAAAAAGGGATGAGGGGGCATCGTGTTCCTGATCCTGAAAGCTTTTGATATTATACAAGAGACGAGAAGCTGACTGTTAAATGAGCAAGGATTCAGGAATTAACAATTTGGTATTATGCAGAATTGCCAAGGAAAAAAAAGGGTAATAAAGGTAGAGAAGTTCAAAAGTGGGCTGCTCTGAAGTGCTGGCAGGGCTCTGCTGACACTGCGCTGGCTGAGGGCAGTCAAGAAATGCTCCAGTGACTTCAAAACGCTCATTGGGTTGGCTCTCTAGTCCTGTTTTCTCTTTGCCCAGCTCCTGCCAGGCCTGCCTAGGTACACATGAAGTAAATTCAGTGGAAAAATGAGTGTATGTAGTATGTACATGACTATTTCTCTTGCTTATACATATTTCAGGTTTATTGCCTATTAAAATGTTTTTGTTTAGGACCAGTTCTTTGTTCCCTGAGAAAGCTAATGACAGCTTTCTCTTTTTTTTTTAGCTTAGCTTTTTCCTTTCCTCACGCACCGTTTCTGTAAATATAATCCAGTGCCTTTGAGCTCCGAGTTTTGCTTCGTGGGATAGGCTCGGGAACCCTGAAAACATGGAAGCCCTGTGTCATCACTGGGCTCCTCTCTCATCACTGAAGAACAGGAGTATTTAAATGTTCATAGGCATTACATGAAGTATGGGACAGAAAGTAAAATCAAAGCTATAAGCATTAACGAAGAATCTGAGCTTTCTGTTTTCTTACGGAAAACTTTAATCTTGAAGTATGGATGTGTTGCACTTCCCAAAAAGCAGAAACCCCAAGACACAAAGGTTTTATCATTTCTTTTCTGAGGAAGAAGCCATCTGTTAGAGCACAGAACTGGTCCCTGATGCAGGCACACATGCTTGGGCCATTCGTTTGGCTGGTATTCTGCAGAGCAGGCTCCCCACGGACCCCCGTGCTTTGCGGAGGAGAACGTTGTCCCCCCCTAACTGGTGTAGACTGGGAAAGGTTTGATTATATAGAAAATGAAGTCTGAGGAAGGCTGGAGGCTTCTTCATGTGAGTGGAGCAGATCCTTCTCCCTTGGGGAGAAATTCAGTGCTGGCATCTCCATGTCCATCCCAGCACTTGATGTTTGCTGCAGGCACCTCCACGCCATGTGGGGAGTAGCCCCAGCTGTGTCCCCTCACCTGGCACCAGCGAAGGGACAGGAGTCTCAGTGCAGAAGCTTTACAGCAGGATTAGCCATGTTTTAGGGCTTTCTGCATTGAAGGGTTTGATCAGGTGGTTGCCACCTCTCGTTCAAGAGGGATAAAGCAGCTCTTACCCCATTGTGAAATACCTCAAGGGCCTGGTGTTCTTTCGTAAAACAACAGCCTGGTTAGCCTGACGAATGCTCCAGGTTTTGCAGCATTTATAATTCATTGAAGTGAGTCTTTACAGAGCTTTTAAAGTACACGTTTGTGGCTGGCTGGTAGGTGACTCTTCCCAACAGTAATTTCTCTGCTTTATCCTTGCTGTTTCTTGAGCGCTGACTTGTGCAGATTTTGATGCCAAGCTGGGACCTCAATGACTTAGAACCCTTTTATTCCCCTACACATAAGACCTTGAAACTATTAGCTTTTCTACCTGGTTGTCTTGGCTTTGTCAAGCTGTGTTTCTGCAGCCTGTCTGCTTCTCTTTTGGCTTTCTCCACTCCATCTACATGCTGGACCTTGAGCTCTGTTTCTCTGCTGAAAAGAAAAAAAAACACACTAGAATAGAGCAACTTCTGTGTCTTTAGAAGTATACTCAAAAACCTACGTGACACTTAGGTTTCACTGAAAAAGACACTAAGTTAGCATTCATCACTGCACTGTTTGTTGCCTTTGAAAATACAGTATTCAGGGCAGAGCTCTTGGCTCAGTTCAGGGTCCCTTCTCCTGGGGGAAAAGTCAATCAGAAGAATTGAGCTCTAAACCTAAATACGGGGTATTTCACTGGGTGCATTTCTATTTACTTCTCTGCTGATTGCAAAGGTGGTTAGAAATATTCATTGCTTATTTTAAAAGCAATTTAGAAATTCTTTAACCAGTTGTATACGGGATATTGGAGCTAGAGTTTAAGATGTCGACTGATGGTTATCTCCATCAGAAGGATCCCCTTCAGTAGAGCCTGGCTTTTAGCAGCTTGCTGGATCTCAGCCATTACATTTAATCTTGCAGAGGCAGGCCCAGAAATAGTGATGGGGTCAGTCTAAGGCTGGTGAAGGCGCATTTATTTACTTCCCTTTTTGTAATCTTAACTTAAATGTTATTACTTTGTATGTGGCACCACACTCATGTCAAACTGTCAGATTTCCTGCTGTTCTCCCATTGTTCTTGAACTGGTTTTCTCTATGTGAGTCGGAGTTTGTGTTCCTAAAACATGAATCAGCTATGCTATGAATTTGTACAGCATGCTTGCCAAAATGCTTTCTTCAGAGGATGTATAGTGGTACCATATGTACCTGAGACCATGTTGGTACCTTTAATGTGGCTGGCTAAATGCAAGAGACCTGTAGTTACTTCTGTTTGCATGTGTCATAAGTGAGCATTAATGTGCTTTGCTGACTTCACACGGTGCTTTCAGTCTAAACGCACAGAAAAAATTTGGTTAGAAGGGCAAAACACGCAGATGAGTTGATTTGTGTTAGAGAAGGAGGATTTAAGAGGACAAGTCAGAGCATTGTTGGAGACTGGATGATATGAGCAAAAAAAAGCACAGTGGATTTAGCCATGAGAGAGATGGGCTTGGAATATGTGAAGATGAAGACATAGACCAAAGGAAGGGCATGGGAGGGTCAAGCGAATGGAAGGCCTTGCCTGACTGAGAACTGATCGAAGGGCTGGAAGAATATGATTTGAACTGTGGGGAGAAGGGCTTGCAGTATTTATTTTGAATGAGTCTACAGCTCAGGGGAAATATGTATATACATATGTGTGTGTGTGTGTGTATGGTAGGCAAGAGATGCTAAAGCCAGAGACAGCTTTGGATCCTTCCAGGCTCTAACTTTATTCTCTTTCCACTCCCTTTGTGGAAGCCTGAGTGGGAGGGTTTGGAGGACTCATGTGAGGATCCGGAGATGGCTGCAGGACTGTGGCTCTCAGTGCTAAGCAGCTGGTGCAGCTCATCCTGCTGATTGAGACCGAGACAGCGGGCTGGCCTGAGGTAGAGGGCTTTGTCACGTCCGTGTGTTACATGGCCAGAAGCTGGGAGGAGGCTATAAAGCAGCATGATATAATAAAAAAGAGTAAAATAATAATAATAAAAATAAAAATAATAAAATAATAATAGTAATAAATAGTAAAATAAAAATAAATATTAATACTAGTAGTAATTTAAAAAGTAAGTCAAGGTAAAATTGAACAAAAGTAATGTGAGGAGAAGCAGTTTAATCTGCCTAATGAATATAGGTTGCCCATAGTAAAAATGGAAGTATTTTGACCAGTATTTTTGAGTGTTAGCAATGATTATAGAATTTTGGGTGTGTATGAGATGCAATTAAGAGGATGTGATCCCAATACCTTATAAAATCAGACCCTTCCAAGGAGTCTCAAGTCAGGTGCTCAGAAATGTGCATCTTCAAAATCCACTCTGCAGAAACCCCCCACGGAAGAAGCAGAACTGGATTTGTGTCCCCAGAGGCCCACGTCTCCTCCCAGGCTTTCATAGAGAGCCCTTTCCTCCCAGGGCAACCTACCTGTCAGCCTTCCCACACCATTTCTGAAGACTGACATGATGTTACTCAGCATTTGTGATTCAGATAGGGGCCTTTTTTCATCTACAAGTCTCTTGGAGAGTCTTAGGATGTTGATTACTAATATCCTCCTTTGACATTGTCTTTCTTTACCCATAATTTCTTTCAGTATTGTGTATTCAGTATTGTGTATTTCATATGCACCCACTGCCCAAGTATATGTATTTTTGACAACTAGCCTAATTATTTGCATGTTACATTTCAGTTAAACTTATTTTCTTAGGACAATTATTTTTCATTAGTACTGCCGTATGTCCAGGGCTCCCAAAGCAAAGAGTTGTTTTTCTCAGATGTAATAGCTACTTCACCATGTGCCTTGATGTGTTTAGTTTCTTGTTGGAGTCTGCTGTCAGCCTTTAAGTGGCACCAAGAAGGTGGATAAATACAGGGCAATTAAAGTACCTTGGGGAAAATAAAAAAAAAAAAAAAAAAAAAGAAAACTAAAGCTTTAACCAAATCCTTGGATTCTGATTAATTCTTCTCTCTTAGCTCAAATCCATGCTTGTTGTTGTTTATACATACTTTAGGATTAAAAGATCTGGTGGTCTTTTCTGGAGCTCTGTGCTCATTGTAGCTTTCAAACAACATCTGCACCAGGGCTCGGCGCGTGTGGCGTTTTGAGGCAGGTTTTGTCACAAATCAGTGCTGGGACATGGGAGACCTGACACCTGCAGCCACGTCTGCGTTCTCTGCAGAGGCTTGATCAAAACAACAGCTTTTGTTTTAACAGCAGGAGATTTGGGGAAGATGCTTGGTCTTTTGCTCACCTCTGCTTGCTGTTGAACGGATGTTTGTTGAATTCACGGGGTGCAGAGCACCTCGGAAGAATCTGCTAGTTCGGGGGTGGGAGGGTTAAATATTTGTGTGGAGTCTTTATTTAGAACATACTGTCTTATTTTTTGGTGAAGTATAAATTCATATTGATTTTGATGGGGTAATACAAGGGATGAAGCTATCCTATTAAGTTTAGATGCAAACTGTGACAATGTATGATAGAAATTTAGCAATAAATATTCCATAAAATAAGACAAAAAAGACAGATTAAACTACTATAATAACAGGGGGAGAGCAAAAAATATTTATTCAATACAATCCCTGCTGGCGGTGCTAAAAAAATACCAGGCTTTTTGGTGGTTTAGGTAGAGAACTATTTTTACAACAAATACATTATTGCAGTTCAGTTCATGTACTGTATTCTCTGTCAAAAATGCATGTGTCAGGTTTACTTAGTATAAGTGGATTTAGGCTGTGAGGATAATTCGTCTGGGCAAAAGCTGGCACTAGCACAGTAACAAGAAAAATGGGCAAGCCAGAAATGGTTTCTTTTTAATTATTATATTCCTTGACATAGGACAATTCTTAAATCACAACCAGTGTCAGACCTGGATGAAATTGGACCAGGGTTATGTTTCCCTAAGCACTATCTTGCAAAACTGCCAAATTATCAACTGAATAACATTATCTGATTATGTTTGGTCTTTTTTTTTTTTTTTTTTTTGCAGACACACTATGAAAGTGGAGAATATATTATCCGACAAGGTGCTCGAGGGGACACTTTCTTTATAATCAGCAAAGGAAAGGTAAGTTGACACTCTTCTAAGGAAATGTGACAGTGGCGATGGTGATGATATGCACTTGAAATTCAGTGCCAGCCAGTGCTTTCTCTCTCCCCCCCTCAGGGCACAAATGTTGCAACACTTGACATTTAATTAAACTTCTTGGCATTGTATCAGCAGGGAAGAGTAGCCTGAAGGGAAAAAAAAAAAGGTAGATCTTATGCTGTTTTACACATGTGCTCACAGTGAACATTTTGGGACTTGAAGACAATTAAGTCTCTTGGTACATGACCAAAAAAGCTCTGTCCTTTCTTCTTTGATGGGTTATCAGCATTGGGTAGTCCTGTACTATCCCAAAATGTTCCCGCATGCTACATGCAACTCCCTGCTTTTTCCTTCTTATTAAATTGCGGTGTCTAAGCTGGGTCAGAGCTTTCTTTTTATTTTTGCCATTTTATTTAATTGCAGACGCTTACTCTTGAGTCCCTGCATGCTCTTTACCCCAGCATCCTTGTAGCCAATTTTTTTTTTTATAAGATATCCTGCAATACTCAACTAGTCTTTACCAAGTATCTCTCTTACAATGCTGACTTCCAGACTTCATTCCCATGACTGTCACTTTGTAGCTTTTCCAAATTAAATACTAGGAAGTCAGAGAAGTCTCAGATTTCTCTTTGGGGAAGAAAAATGGTCTAAGTTTCTGCTCTGCTCTGCTGCTCACAGGGGAAAATATACTTCTTGACCTCTTTTCCTGTAAAATCCTGGTGGGATTTTATGGATCCCTTTTTTTTTTTTTTTTTTTTTTTTTTTTGTTCAATTTGACTTCTTTTTTCATTTTTGGTTTGTTTTAGCTGGCCTAATACTGTTACACTTGAGAAGCATTTGGCTTCTTTCCATGTAGCAGGATATTGACATTCAAGGGAATACGTAGTGGTTTCCCACTGCAGATCAGATGTGATCCATGAAAAGTAAACACAAATAGATAAATATGCTTGAAATTAAGCCAACCCAAGCCTCCTGGTTCATGGATTTGATATTTGCACCAAGGCAGATAATGTAGTCCGTGCATAATTAAAGTTAGCAAAAAAACCCCACACAAATAAACGTGGCATCCGCGCAGAAGGAATGTGCGTGTTGTACACAGCTGGGTTGAATCCTGAGCTGTCAGCTCTTGGATACTCAAACTAGATTTTTACCATCATCTTCCGCTCTCTGTTGCTGAGAGGCAGTCTTTATCAGAAGAAAAAAGTGTCTATTTCAGATGAAGAAGATAATCATGGACAGGTTTCTGAAATGAAGCCAATCATTGACAGCAGAGGTAGGAATTTGACGGTATTCCCTTGTGCTCTTTTGATTTGCTCCACTCAGAAGTAGGATTTCATATTTTTCCAGAGTATGGACAACCAGGATGTGCACTTCAAATCCTTTCTATTCAGACCATTTTAATGAGAGGATGCACCTCCCTTCCTCACCAAGTTTTAAAAGCCCACTTGCCATGTTGAACAGCCTGTTGGGTAGGGTGCTTTTGACCCACTTGGTCTTGTGGCTCCATCCCTTCCTAGCACTCCTCAATCCTTGAAGTCCCATGGTTGTAGAAACCAAATCCCTGCTGTTGACAGCCGCTGGGCAAACAGTTGTTGACCTGCATGGTTCATCAAGCCAACAGGATGGAGGAGAGAACCACCTGCCCCCCATGTCCTTGACCATTGCTCCAGAGCTCTGTAATCCCTCTTGAGAAGCTCCTTGGCTTTATCTCCATGGCCTTTGCAGCTTTATCTTACTGTGGCAGCTGATGGCCAGAAAAAGGGAGTTCAGACAAAACAATGCACACAGGCTTGTTGAGGAATTCACAGACCCTCAGCTGAATCGTGGTGGCTTGACAGGAATTGTCACGGGGATGATTAAATTCTGCCCAGTTTTCTCTTGCAGCTTCACCGAATTGCAGAAGAGGTATCTGTGACTGATGAAGAATGGAGTGGGAGGGTGTTTAATTTTATTGCCTTTGTTGGGACATAGCTACACAGTGATACCAGAACTACCCCATGCTAAGGATATGTCCCAGGCTAGCAGAAATAGAGCCTTAGCAGTGAAACATGGAATAAATAGCAATGAGATATGGAATTAACATATCAGTGTATGCTGCCTGGGACTTTCTGAAGGAGGGGCGCATAATGTCCCATGTGGAAGTGTCTGTTGTCCTAGATTTGGGCTTTGTGAATTTGCATATGCAAAAGCTCTGATTATAGAAAACATAGAGCCTGAAATGCAGAAGAGGGATGAGGGATTTTCCCTTGTAAACCCTCCAGAGGGTTTCTCATTCCACTTAAATTTGGACAGCTCTGGCTTTGGAAATTCCTGTCCCTTTCCACTGGCAATGGACAGAGCCTAGACAACCAGACTGATGGATGGGTAATGTTAGGAGAGGTGGTCCCCACCATTCTCTGATTGCGAGAGCCGTATTTCATGTGCTTTTGCATACTGTAAGAAGTATGAGTTGCCTCTGATAAGGGCTAGCTGAAAAGCAGAAAATATTTCTCATAGAGGGCCATTACATCAATAGCACTCATCTTTCATAAAGTCTTGGTAATGAGCAGACTATGTCATGCTGTCCTCAGCTCCCAGCAGTGTGTCCCAGGGCTTTGTCATTACACAGCTGCTGGGATTTGTATCCCGTACTGGCTTGGGGAACCAGAGCCACTTACAAAGATAATACAAAGTAGAAGGTTGTTCAGATGATCAGTTACTATTTTCCTTCTGAAATCTTTTCCGAAAATAAAAAGGATCCCCAGAGATGGGACATCATCACTCCGAGATGTGTAGTCATCTATGTGTTGTTGCAGTGTTTCCATCTTAAACTTGGGCTTATGCTAGGTTATACCTCCTATTGTTTTACATTCCATGTAAAAGTCTCCATTCCATCAGCAGTAATTGCTTTTCTCTTTTACTGCAAAAATCAAAATACAATCTTGGTTTTATTTTTTCTTTAAACTGTGATGAAAATACTTTATTTTTGCTCTGGCTAGAATTACCTCCTCACCGAATTCAGGACATGATGAAAATGAAAGGAGCCATCCTTCAGCCTATAATGATCCAAACTATTTCATTTAAATTATGACTAAATGTAGATTTTATTTTTTTCCTCTTTCCTTTCTTTTTTCCTTTAGCAATGCAAGAAATCATGTGGAACAAAGCTAACAGAAGCCTATGCCATGTGTCTGTCTTATACACATAAAATATTTGGAACCTATTTGGGCTGTTGACTCCATATGGGCAATGACTGTGCTTGTGCAGCCAACTCCATGTTTAGTGCCTTCAAAAAACACAAGTATTATATTTTTCCAAAAGTGGTAGGCTTTTTGGTGGAAAATAACTCATTTGTATATAATGAATAATTCATTTTCTTGGATGGCTTGAGATTAGTTTATGGAGAATTAGTAACTGGTTGCTGATGGCTGAGGGAAAAGTGCAGTACTGGTGACTTACATGGTTTGCAGAGGGGATATGGACTGGAACCCTTCTTGAGAGATCCGGGAGATGACTAATCCCTTTCTGAACAAATGGGCTGCATTCATTAATTAAAGGTTTTCTAAATGCTGGGGATTTTGGCTTTTCAACAGGTGAACGTTACTCGTGAAGACTCCCCCAGTGAAGATCCAGTCTTTCTCCGTACTTTAGGGAAAGGAGATTGGTTTGGAGAAAAAGCACTTCAAGGGTAAGTGCTCCTTATGATGTAGCTTTTATGCTGAGATAATTTTTCGAGGACTTCTGTGATCCTCAGAGGGCTCTTACAATTTGGAAATAGGCAAGAATTACATTAGAAGTGGTTTTATGCTTTTGGAGTTGTGCTTTGGCACTTAGTGTTGCATGTTGCAATGCGGCTGTTCCTTAAACGGGAAATATGACTTGTTCTGCAATGGAGTGGCCAAACGTAAATTTTCTCTTGTTTGTAGACATAAGAAAATGTCTTGGCACTTTCATATATATTATAATATATATAATATCTTGGCATTGTCATGTGTTTGAAGATCTGAAATGTTTGATGTTTTGCAACTTGGGCGTATTTCTCAGGTATGGCTAAAGGAGACCATCATGGTCTCTATGGGATAGACAGCTGAAGTCAGGGCAGTGGTGCTGGTTTTTAAATTGTCTTATTGTTTATATATGATGTTGGTGGAGGTGGTAATTGTATGAGAGTGACCTCACTTATATAAGCAATTTCCTTTGGGGATGACTTGGGGCAACTAAAAGAATAGCAACTAAAAATCCATATTCAATAGATTATAAAAATACACTTTATTTCTATATGGATGAATAAGAATGGGAATAGGAAAACGTGCTTTATGCAGGAATGTGGGGCACCCATTAATCTTAATAGACAAACACTTCATCCCACTCTGAGTACTTAGCTCTGCATACAAGCTATTGGTCTTCTCATTGATGTTGTGATAATGTATCATGTGTTTGCTCCCTCATAAATCCCTCTTCTTCCAAAAGGAAGCCAGAATGTTTGATGCCCAATTTTTCTGTTCCTTATAATACCTGTCCCATACAAAACTTGTCTTGCCTCTGAAAATCTATACATTAATTTTAAAATAATATGCTTATCAAATAAATGTCCTTATTTTGGTTACTTTCTTAATGCTAATGTGGACATGAACTACATTTTTAAAATTTCACCCACAAATATATAAGCTAGAAACACTTATTTTTGTTTGTCAAGTGTCTTACAGAAACTAGACTCTCAGTCCTGGTATGTTAAAAGAAGAACCAAATATCTTGAGACAGCCAATCCAATAGTGAGAACAGGCAATAGTGTGCCAAAAAGAAACATCTTTTGAAGACCAGATATGGCAAATAAAAGGATTTTCATAGCTTGCCTCCCTGAATATTTCTAGTAACATGCAACACAACTGTGAGAATTTCTCAGCGTTTCAAATTAAGTTTTTTGGCTGACTGATGCAGTCTGAAATTAGATAATTTACAAGGAATACTTGTCTGCATGTATTAAATATTCAATACATAATAAGTTTATCTTCTGAAACTAAACTGAAACTTAATAATTGATAGTATATTCTTGGTTAGGAAGGAAAACTTAATTTTGTTATATGTTTTGATATGGAGACAGCATATCTCAAGTACTGTACATCCAGTTTGCTAGTATGTTCAATAATTCTGTAGCTTGATTTAAAATGAAAGGTATGAAAACACTGTGATGTAAAGCACCTGGCAACTCAATAAATTACTTGTAAATTAGTAACTTTCAGGACTGTGTAGACATCACTTTTCAGCAACTTCGTAAGCGTTCTGCTGCATGTGTAATACAGTTAAGATTGAGAGTTCAGGATAAACTCAAGAAACTTAAGTATATTTTCTTCACTTGTTCTTCTTTGGTTCAGTTTTCAAAATTTTGCTGGAATCTGTTCAGCAACAGCTTCATTACATGCTATTTGATCATGTGTTATGATTTCATATTTGTAGGATATGGTAACAACTTCTTTCTGGCCAGTATAAAGTAATAGCTGCAGTGTTGATTCTGCATATCGCTGCACTGTAGGAGGATGAATAACAAATATCTTCTAGTCTCTGATAGAAATGTTTATACTGACATAAAAATCCCCTGCTGATATACATTATTCTGTTTTTCTCACTTGCACCAGATGGCAGACTTTACCCCACAGTATCCCATTCCACACCAGCAAGAACAAAACGAGTCACAAAATTATCAGCCACATCATTTTACAGTAATACTCATGGCTCCCAACTATTACACTGCTCTCTTACCTTCCTGGCTAATTGCTAATTGAATCTGAGATTACAGATGTATAATTTACAGTATAATAACACATCATTTACGTATACTTGCAATCAGTTACTTTTTGGAATGTTTTCTTAATTGGAAAAAAAAAGAAAAAACATAGTGCCATTTACAATAATTATTTGCATCAACAGGGAAATAACAGAATTCATTCAAATAGGCATTGGCGAAAAACTCAATGCAACTTCGTGGCTAATGTATGTTTTACTAAAACTGGCTAATAATTGTGCTGCTTTGATGATGTCACAGCTGAATTCTTGAGCAAGAGTATGCTGTGCTGCATTGATGGAAAACATGTTAGTCTGCAGGGGTCAGTTGTAGGGAGAATGATGGAAGAAGAAAAGAGGACAGAGAAGCAAATCCGGGGGATCATATGAAAAGGCTCTTTCTCCTTCCGAAATGGTTTCCTGTTGGCCAACCCAAAAAAGGAGCAGTTTGAGCCATTGCTTCTGTACTATTACATTACAAAGTATATTTGAATAGAGCTGTGATTTGGGCTGCTGGGGGTTTCACCTGGTTTGGGTATCCAGGAGTAGCTGCAGGCCAGAGGACAAAACGGTGATGGCACATAACAGAGGGCTGATGTTTTGGAGAGGCAGTGTGGGAGCCCACCTTGGTGAACAGAAGAGAGGTTTTGAAAGAAACACTTTGGTTCATAACACTTTTAGTAGTGCTAGAGACAAGTGCATCCAACTCTGAGGTCCAACAGCTGGGGTTTTCCGGTGAGCGCTTTGACTTTTGTAGGAAGGGACCTTGAAAGACTGTGGCCTGAATTCTCCATCGGCAAGAACAGAACAATTGGGGTGGGTGTGCCTGGTTGAAGCTGAGATTGGACTCACCATATATATAAACGTATACTTACATTGACATTAATAAAAATGCTGAAATTACAGTACTGAAAAAAGTAACGGGAGGATAGAGGCCATACTTTGATTTTAAACTTGCACAAATATACTAAACACTTCTATCAGAGATGTTTTTCAAATTCTGAGATGAAAATGGCAGCTTGTTTCAGTGCTTTTCTGCTGTATTTCTAGTCTGTTGTCTTTGAAAGGTTTGTTTTTAATGTGGTTACCACAAGGGATAGCTAGCTTAACATGGCTGAGACAGATGCTTGTGAGGCAAAAGAGGTTTCTTAAAACAAAGCTGAATTTTGAAAGCAGCTTAGTTTGCTCATTTATCCTTTCGAGGTATCTTTGAAAGTAATGAAATTATTTTTTTGATTTTTTTTTTTTTCACATAGAGTTTATCATCTTTAATCATGTGGATTTATAAAGCTCCTTGAACGTGCATTTGCCTTGTAGAGAGTTTTTTGTGACTTCAATTAAGCCAAAGTGAACCACTTGACCACAAGCACCTCTGCAGCAGGGTGACAGCCTGTTGGAGGAGATGAGAGTGCCTTGGCAACTGGTTTTAATTATGTGAAGGCATACCGTACTGAAAAGTGGTGAGAATTTGGAAAGTCTTCCTGCCTCTGGCAGTCACTGGAGGTTGTGAATGAGACCTGGAGAAGAAGCTCCCAGCTGAGACAGCCCCAGCCAAAGGGTGTCCTCTCTTCTTCCTTGTATGTACAGAATAAAGTGGAGATTTAAAAAAATAAAATAAAATAAAATATTATTTTTATGCTGGTGGTGCATAGGGTGAAGAAGGAATGCTGGTCTTCAGGTCATGGACAAGGTGCTCTGCCATGGTGACAAATTGTAGTGACATTTGAGCTCCTTTGCTGTAACAGATATATAAAATTTTTGTTACCTTGACGATGGCTGGAAAATGAGTACAGAAATACCAGTCTCTCAGGACATAACAGCACATCTTCCTTTCAAGAGAATTTGTGCTATTTCCCATTTGTGTCTCCAGCTCTTGAAGGTTCCTGTTTAGTTACAGTCCTCCTCATAGAAACCACTGTCCCTAAAATCTCTATGGTTTGTTTTGTGTGCTGGCAATTCCCATGATATGTGAAACAATATATGGCCTGTGTATATAGTAGAGTCAAAAGAAAATGTCCTTGCTGACCACCCAAAAACTTTATACCATATTTCCCATTAAAATTTGTCACAGCAGCTTGCAATAGTCTATTTTTTCTGTGCATGTGGAGGAAACTGTGACAGGAAGAATCAAGATGGTGTGAGGGACAAAGAAGTAGTGGACATGGAGATATTAATGTATCTTTAAATCAGTTGGCAATCTTGGACCTTTTCTTTTCCTAAATTAATATAGGAACTAAATATAATCCCAAAGACTTGTTGAAAGGTCTAGTAGCTCACAGCTAAGAAGAGAATGAGACATTAGTAGGGCACTAGAGTATTGACAGTGCAACTGATTCATTTATTTTTTGAAAATATTGCTGTTTTCTCTTGCTGTGACGGGTTTACAAGTAAGCCTACAAATAAATCATTTTTATTAAATCTGTATAAACATTGCAAGGGGTGCTGGGGTTCCACTGATGTTCCTGGTCCTCTCCCTGCACTAATGCTAAGTTTTTCCTGTGTAATTATACCATTGCTACTGCTCAACTGACCTTTACTCTAATCCTTTTCCAGATAAGAACACAATAATTTGGTTTTAATCAACAACTTAAATGCCAAAGCCTGGAAGCCTGTTTAAGTGACTGCCTTGCCACCCTGCTATCTTATTTCTTCACTTTCTATCTTCTTACCTGTTTCTTTTCTGTTTTTCCAGAAATACTTTTCCCCTGTTGCTCATGAATAGCTTTTAAATGACTACAAGGATTTATTTACTTGGTTCAAGTAATAAGGGAATAAGACTGATTCTCAGCAGTTAGAAAATAGCTAGTTTGGATGGTAAAACAGATTTGTATGCTGTCTACTTCAAATACTCTTTTCTGTATTGCAAGCCCCCACACTCAGTGTCCCATGCAATTCACAGCAACCTTGACAGTCTTTTATGGTGAATGCCAGAGCACATCAGGAAATAACTATGGGGACTTACACAAAATTGTGGCAAGTGTCACTACAGGCAAGGTCCTGAGTAGAGCCTGGTAATTTTTTGCTGTCCTTAGCTTGCAAGGCTGATTTGCCTGCTGCTCCTCATAAACTGTGGTTAGTTCAAAGTTCCCACTATGAGGAAAAAGGGGATCCATATCCTAAAGACAACATCCACTCCCTCCCAGCTGGTTCCCATCTCAGAAGGGAAAGCAGTAGTCATCATCCTTGTGTCTTTGTGGCAGCAGCAGACTGTGAGTGCAGGTACAGACATAGCGCCTCTTCAACCTGCCTGCGACCTTCTGTGCATGTTTGTGCACCAAGGCTAAGGGAGGTCCTAAATCCTGAGCTTTCTGCGGCAGGAGGATGGAAGGAACCCCACCTGTGTCTGGGCAGGCACCGAAGCGGAGGGCTGAGCCACTGCTCATACATGAGCCCTGCTCCTTTACTGATGCAGGCATTGTGCACAGTGATGTTTAAAAGTAGCCTATGGTCAGAATTAGCAACTGCAATTTACACAACCCCAGTACTTGGTTGCTTGTCAGTGATTCCCTCCAGTGGGCATTCCTTGCTCAATTTGTTCAAAGAGACAGAGCCAGTCTTTGCCTGAAAAGTATAGGCTGGAGTGTCTTTTTTTCTTAATTATTATTATTATTAGTTTTATTAAATTTTATAATTTTTATTTATTTATTTATGGTAAGTTGGATGTTCCTGTTCAATAAAACAATCCTCACTCTCACAGTAAAACAGTATATTTCATAATCCCTTGCTGTCAAATGTTTCCTATTTTACCCCTTCATTTGACATGCACAAACTTCTCCTTATTACAAATCACCTGTTGGGACATATCTAACAAGTTCTAATTTACTAAATGCCCTGTCATTGCTCTCAGCCCTCGCTGTGCCTGACCAGTTGTGTTTAGAAAAAACATTTCAACGTCCTTGACTGAACTTCCCAGTGGAACCCAAGAGTCGTGTTTCATCTTGGTTGGACATGTTGCTCACGTTTGCTTCTACTAAAATCTTACCATCAGTTGACCAATTAGCCTCATCGTCTTGAATTTTCTCAGAATAGGAGTAGGGAATGGAGACTGGAAGTGTCTGTGGCATTCCTCCGCAATCGCACAAGTTTGTCAGTGGCAAAGAGAAGTCTCATTGTAAGTTGGTGTTACAGGACAACAGTGTAATTTCTGCTTTTCCAAGGGGAAGTGCCAATCCTTTTGTTTTTTTCCTGAGGCATTTGATATGCTGTGTACCAGCTCTGTGCTGTCATGCTTTCTGAGTTCTTGGTTTTTAGTGTTTACAGCTAAATCAGTTTTCTTTACCACTCTCCATATGATGGATATAAGCTCCCAGAGGTGGCTGCTTGCATAACAGGAGTCTGTGTGTGTTGTAGGGCAGCAGAACTGAAACTTAGTCAACTTTTGAGAAGTAGCAAGTCGGGAAGCACAGTTTATCACCTTTGTTGCTAAATAACGAGACTTTCTTTTAATCCCAGGCATTTCACAGCCCTTCTCACGTCCAGCCCCTGCAATGCTGTATGCATAGTTCACTGATTATGGATCTGACAGTCTCTAAGGACCAGCAGGAAGTTATTTCATCCATTACATCATCTGCTTTTTACATTCATTACAAGTGTTAGGCAATCTTAAAACGTATTTCAGCCATTATGGCCTTATTTCCTGTTGTCTTCCCCTAATAAGATAGATCCGTGCCCATAATGTCTTGGGAGGCCTGGGAGCAGATAGAGGGGAGCGATGACTGATGGGTTTTGATGACAGAGGAAACTGGGGGTGTTGAATAAAGCACTCAGATAATGGCTTGAAAACAATCAGAGGGGAGTCCTGTTTCAGGCAGTACGGCACCAAGCAGTTTAACCCATCACCTTGCAGCACAGGGAATGCCAGAAGCTTTTAAAGGATTCAGAAAGCTGCTGGCCAAGCCCTGAAATGAAACCGCACTGGAGGCTTTGGAGGGCAAGAGCTTGAAAGCCCAGACAGCTGGAAGTGAGGAGGCAAAGGGACACCTCACAAACATCACCATATGCTTCCCCGCGGGGCTCACGTTTGTCCTGCAGGCATCTGGCTTCTGCTCGAGTCTGGAGAGGTGGCTGGGTGGTCTGATTGATCTCCTAAGTGCACACCACGACATTAATTAAACGCTATTAAAATGTCGCCGTGCCATTTCCAGGCTGGCTGCTGGTGTTCGGGTGTCCTGGTTTCAAGGTCCTCAGGCAGGGAATTGCTCTGGCACAGATGAAGTTATTTCATTGATTGATACCCAAAAAGATAACGGCTGTTGCAAAGTAAATTATGAAATCTTCATCAGGGCCTCTGCAATCTGTTTAATTACTTTATTGCAAGCAAGTATTGGTTGCTGATGTTCTCTCTTTGCTTTCTAGAGATACAGATGCTTCACACTTTGTATTCTTCATAAAATGCCAGCCAGTATTATGTTGGCTTGCACAGGAGCATGCTGCCAGTGTCTTCAGCTAGTTGCCAGGAGCTCGTAATGCTCGGGGAAGGCCCAGCAGGGATGAGGTTCCCAGTTAAGGGATTCATCCAAAGCCTTTAAAAGGAGCAGGCAGGTTTGTGCCAGTCGTAGTTACACAGGCTTGAACTCGCGGCTACAAAAACGTAGCCTTGCTTTCTCACCTGGCAAAAATAAGTGTGTTCCTTTTAAATCCATGTCGTCTTCGACAAGTAGCATATTGTGAAATGAAGGGATAAAGGGAAACAGGGACAAGATGTATCCGCTTTAACGGCACCCTGCCTGCGAGTGGTGTGTTGACTACAGAGATGAAGGCTGCATTATGCTTTTCAAACAGGAATGAATTGATATTATTGATTTTTGCTGTCTTAAATAGGACTATAGAGTTGATTACACCAGGGTAAAACCAAAGGTCCATCTAGCCCTATATGTAAGAGTAGCCAAAACCTGCAAGAATGTTCTGAACTAGCGCTGGTGGCTTTGATCTATAGTCTTTGATGGATTTTCAATTTACTTTCAAACTCATGCAAGTATTTTTAAAATCCGCGGCCTTCTGTGGCAAGTAGATCCACAGTTTAAGTATGCAAGATGAGAAGAAATGCCATTTGCAGGGGGGCTCTTTTTCTGAACAGGCCATCTGCTCCTCTCACAAGATGCCTCCCAGTTCTTAGATGTGCAGTTGGCTTCTTGATTTGCAGAGAGCTCAACAGTCTGTCATTTAGTATTAAGACAAATAGTTTTTCTGTACTATGTTTACGTTTTCTAGCATCTTAAACGAGTTACTAAGATCTCTGGACCTCGTTCCCACTGTAACAAGAAGTACAATTTTTATGTTAAGGTATTTGGAACTAGAGATATCTAGAGATATCAGTATTGTTCTGCATTTTTACAAACACCTATTCAGTCAAAAATTTGTGGGTTTTTTTGTGTGTGTTTTTTTTTGTTTGTTTGTTTCTTCTTATTAATTCATGTTCTAGCGATACAGAAAGCTGCTAACTCATTAGTCAAGCAGGTAATGGTGGCCTTTCCCATTTCTGCCTGAAAGCTGTGCAGCTTTTTAGATTTGGTTCCAGTGGTTAGGTGTCCAAGAGTTACTCTCCCAGGCTTGCATAGACAAAGGCTTTCTTTAGGACCAAAGCAATACAGCAAGGAGAGGAATTACAAAATCATCTAATTCGTGTGAGTTAGAAAAAGGAGAGTAGTACATACAATTTTTGGTGCCCCATTTTGTACTCTTTGGTTTTAAGATAACTTCTATCATAATATCTAAATGTGTCTTTTACCTGACTTCCTATGCCAAATACTTCTCCCAGACAAAACTATCTCGAGAGCAATGATGCTCTGTCTATGTCTTCTCTTAGCTGTATCAGGGAAGATATTTTGAAGTACATAGCTACTTGTCCAGATTTCAAACATCTCCTTCCTGGTTGTGTGATACTTGCTAAAGCTGTACATGGCAGCAAGAAATGTTCTGCAGACCATTCTTTGTGCTTATACGTCCACACTATCAAGCAGGAAAAGCAAAGTAATTAGCTAAAAATCATACCCATACCGGCTTTTTCAATGTCTGTGCTTAGATGATCACTGAAAAAACTTGAGTAGGGTTGGATTTAAGCGATGAGATTGTGAATCGGGGGGTTTCAGCTGCTTGATTTTCCATTGTCAAATATCTTGCTTTCACATTTCCAGAATTTCAGGGCAATTGACTTGGAAATCAGATGCAGCTTTATTTTGTAATAATGCTGAACAAAAACCATTTCAGTTGAATGACAGTAAACAGTGCATTAAGAAGGAAAAACAAATGATTATATACTTAAGCAAGATCAGTGAACAACAGAACTGGAGTCTTTTGTGCCTTATCAGTTGCCTGCCTTGTGCTGCATTTTGAGTAGCTACTTTTCATTGCAGAAGCCTGTTTACATAAAATACATAATCATGAAAATACATTCGTAACTGGAGGAGTAAAGACAGGCATATTAATAGAAGGCCTGTACAAAAAATCTGTGTTTTTTGTTTGTTTGTTTGGTTGTTGTTGTTGTTGTTGTTGTTGTTTTGCATTGTCTGAGAGAAAGAAAACAAATATCAGGCTTTTTATTTAGTCTGTCAAACAGGAATATTCTTTTGGAAAAAATAGCCATTAGGAGATAATTGGCAATAAATTCAAAATGCTTGTTTTACTACACTTCTTTTAACATAAAATATATAAATAAAGTTGCTTCAATTTCTGCAAGGGAAGTCATGCTCAGAGCCAGAGTCATGACTCAAATGAAGTTAATAATCGGGTTGTTCTGAGTCTTAAAGATAACTATCATTAGTTTATAAGAGCACAGATTATTAATAGTTCTGGCTTTTTGCAACTGAATCATACCCTGGGAACTGAAACTGTGTATTTGTTTTCCTTCGAGAATATGGTCCTGCAGAGCAAATACACTCTTCTTCCTGCTGAGTTTAAAATATATATAACATTGGGCAGCAAGATTTTGCCAGATGGAGGAAAGCAGAATTACAAGCGTTTTATTGTTATGAATGTATTTGCTTACACTTATTGTAGTGCCTGTCTATGAATTTTCTCTGATACCTTTATAACTTAGCATTATTTCAGAGTATGAATAAAAACCCTGTTGCTGAAATGGGTAACGCACAGGAAATACCATAGAGGTATTGTATTGTTACTTTTTGTTAGGTATCTAAGCTGCTAGAGCACCATTCATAAATAAAATACATGTTCTTATTAAAGTTCTAGAACAGCACAGTTTGGGGGTGTATCCTCTTGAAGATACTGGTTAGTGATAGAAATGATTGCAGGGATCAGATCTGGTGATTCTTGCTTATTACAGACAGAATCACAGAATCACAGAATTTCTAGGTTGGAAGAGACCTCAAGATCATCGAGTCCAACCTCTGACCTAACACTAACAGTCCCCACTAAACCATATCCCTAAGCTCTACATCTAAACGTCTTTTAAAGACCTCCAGGGATGGTGACTCCACCACTTCCCTGGGCAGCGCGTTCCAATGTCTAACAACCCTTTTGGTAAAGAAGTTCTTCCTAAGATCCAACCTAAACCTCCCCTGGCGCAACTTAAGCCCATTCCCCCTCATCCTGTCACCAGGCACGTGGGAGAACAGACCAACCCTCACCTCGCTACAGCCTCCTTTGAGGTACCTGTAGAGAGCGATAAGGTCACCCCTGAGCCTCCTTTTTTCCAGGCTGAACAATCCCAGCTCCCTCAGCCGCTCCTCGTAAGACTTGTTCTCCAGGCCCCTCACCAGCTTCGTCGCTCTTCTCTGGACTCGCTCAAGCTCCTCGATGTCCTTCTTGTAGTGAGGGGCCCAGAACTGAACACAGTATTCGAGGTGCGGCCTCACCAGAGCCGAGTACAGGGGGACAATCACCTCCCTAGCCCTGCTGGTCACACTGTTAAAAGAGCATGAGCTTGAGACTGCAATTTACTTCTCTTGTTTAGAGAATGCGAAGTAGCCTGGAAGGACAGAAGGCTTCTTCTAGCATTGACTGAGTCCTCCAAGCTCTTCCCCTTGGCCTATGGCACTAGTGTGTTTTTTGCAAGCAATACCTGTGCTATGCAAAGGAGAGAAAAGCGCTAATTTCTGTCCCACAACAAATTGTAGTAATTTTTTTATTACTGTTTTTAAACAATGTTGGTATTTGAAGTCATAATATTTTATCCTAAAATTTCAAAATGGTCATGCATTTGTCAAAATGCTGAAATGCTGGTTTATGACAGGTGTTTCTAGTTGGGGGAAAAAAAATCCAAAATTTCAAACAAACGTGTTAATAGGGAGGGAATTAAAAATGCCTGTAGAAGACCTCCAGAGGAAATCACGTTTTGTTGGGAAAATATTTCCACCAAAATACTGCTAGCTCTGTTCAGGTTTATAAGTATTAAGTGAAACTGAACAATGCAGCACAGCTTTATAATTCTCTCCCAGGTCCCTTAAAATAAATAGATACATCACTGCTGGGGATGCAGAAGCACAAATCTGAGTAACTGCAGGCTAAGCTGTGCATGAAGTCTCAGCCTGTCGGCTGCTCTGTGCACCTGCCCACGATGCAGATAAGTTAATTCATGTTAGCCAGCCCTCAGGGCAGCTTTACCACAATATGGAATCACAGGGGGGAAAAAAAGAGCAAAGCTTTCATGCTGCATATTTTGTCTTTGTCCAGCTCCTGAATCATTTAAGCAGCCATGCACATCTTTAAACATACAACTTTGAGCATCAGCGCGCCCAATGGCATTCAAAAAACAATGCCTGTTTTTGCCTCTTCCTGCGATGGCTGCTTTCCAGTGAAAGGGGCTTACTTTATGGACAAGCTCAGGTACAGCACAACGTGATGTGGTTCCTCTTCTCTTTGTAATGGAGACAGATTTGGCCTTTTGTGTCAGGCTTGTAACTCCCTTTAAAATAACTGTCGTTTATAAAATTGTCATGCGTAGAAAATTGGTTGTCTTTCTGCAAGGATGCATAATAGCCTGATACTGGGATGCTGTGTCTAGTCATTTTGTGATCATTATAAGGCATCATCAGGATATGTGATATTTAATATTTAAGCTTTGTGATGCAAAATAATAGAATGTTCCTTGTTGTAGCATATGAAAATAATTCTACCTCTAAACTGTAGAGTAATGTATTTTCATGACTTTTATTCTGAATGTCAAATAATTCAAATACTGGCCATTTAAATTGGTGATTCTAACATGGTCCTGATTTAGCCGTATAGTTAATATGGCTAAATATACTATACTATATATAATATACATACATTTACTATACATATTTAGTATAGTAATTTTATGCCCCCGCTCATATAAGAGCAAGTTGGTGCAAGTTTGTATGTAGTGCATGTAATTATTTTCTTAATCTTATTTGCATATTTAAGATTATGAACAACAATCACTTTTCAATGTAACTTATGTTACCCAGGTTACTCAGCATTGTGGGGAAAGCAAATCTACACCATTACAGACTTGCTATTTTTAAAATGACTTTTCTGTAGTGCGTGTGTCATCCTTGAACAACCAGTTCCCTTTCTGAACTCTCTGGCAGGTCAGGATCACGGCCCTGACATTTTTCAGCATCGGATACTGGCTACAGGTTATCTCCTACATACAGCGAACCAGGAATTCAAATGACCTTGGGTTTGCTAGCAGCAAAACACTTGGCTGTGAGTTAAGAAGAGAAATAAAATGTAGCAACACTAAAACTAGATTAGCAGTTAAGGAAAGTCAGATGGATTGCATAGCCCTGCAACACCATGAAATAATCTGTGTCCATTTCAATTTATAGATGTTTTCAATGTGCTGCACATGCCACCAACGTTTTGCTTGGGGGTCAATAGTGGGTAGACATTCCTATAATTTACCGGGATGCAGTGGCCCTTCCAAGGAGTGATTAATCCTGTGCCAGAACTCATCTGTGGTCTGTCCCCTCCGGAGCTGCCGTCTATCCATGACATGCAGACAGCTGGACCAGACAGGGTCCCCCCACTTTCAGCAGCCTAATGGAGGTCAGCTTTATTTCCTCCGGGATTAAAAAAAAAAAAAAAAGAAAAGAAAAAGTCTCTGAGTGGCAGCATGTAAGTACTACCAGTAGGAAGCCTAGTGATGAACATCTATTCTCCAGATTTCATGTTAACATCCGACCGTTAAGTAATGTAGTTAACTGCCATGGACACGCTCAAAATTAAGGATGAAATATTTATGAGACTGGAGCTGGCTATTTGTCTGCATGAATGCCTATTTAATTCTATTTTGTTAGGAACTCTACTATATTAAAAGACCATTTTAAGATCACCCTTTTCAAGTAATGCTCATTGAAATTGATAATGAGACATCAAAAGATCAATGCCCTTTTTCGTGGCATGCAGTTTAAGAATCTGCTTGAGCCTGGAGTATGCAATTGTGGATTTTTTGGGGTTTGTTTCCTTGTTTTGTCTGAGGTGATGAGCTAAAACCTCTCTCTCTCTGGCAGAGCTATAGAAATGTAGCATCATTTGTTCCCCAAAGACTTGACAGTTGTATTGCTGAAGCCTAGACAGGAGAATTGGATGCTCATCCCATGAGCAGTTGCCTGAGCATTTCTGCAAATAATTGAACTTTTCACAACCCAGTCTCTTTGCTTCCTTTTCCCAGATGAGAACACAGAGCAAGCTTTGGGGCCACATGTCCTCCAGCAAGGATGATCTCCCATTTGCCCTGGGAACAGGGGAATTTAATCGTTGTCCAGACCTGAGCTTGCCCTGGCACTTCTCATGTAAAACTTAATGAAGCAAACAAAGCTGTTTCCTCCTTCTGTTTAGCTGTATTTATATCCTTCTGCATCGCCACCCATGGCCCTGCTATTATTCCTCAGGCTGCTGAACCTTTTTATTTTTCAGCAACTGCCTGCCAGCCGGCGGCACCACTAATGCATCCCCAAAGGCACCCGGGCTGCAAAGGCGCTAGGCAGACACAGATGCCTATGGCATGGGAAGTGACTGCAAGCAAGCAGGAGAGCTGGCTAACTTGGAAAGCACAAACGCAAACCAAATCTGCCCAAGAAATGGGGACCAAAGCAAATATTTCAGTGGGTTGTGAAGGCTTACTCACTCACTCTGTTGTAATACACAGAATATTAATCAAGCCATGCAATAAGAAATCCTCTTTCATTTGTAGCTTGTCTTTGTGAAAGAAGCAGCTCCTTTTCCCAGAGTGCGTTAGGCATTTACAGTTTTATGTGCTGGAGATATTTGCTGTTGAAGAGAGAGCCTAGCATGGCTCATTGTAGGGGAAAGTGGTAGGTAAACTGCTGAACACAGCTGTGGAAAACCCAGTGTGGAATTATGTAGGTATTGTGTCCTGCGGCAGAAAAACCATTCAGACCGTGTGGACCCATCTAGCTAACAAACTGAAGAAAGAATCATTTCTGCGGATGCATTTAATGATTTCTGAGTAGGCTAATTACCTTTGTAGTTCACGGTACGTCACCCTGAAAAACATATCTGCCTTGCCATCAGCAAAGAATCGCTGAACATGTAATATGAGCTTGATAGCAACATGGGGATGAGCCTCTGTTCATTACATCTACCTTTTTCAGTTAAAAGCTGGCTTTTAGCTTTTCACAGCTGTGCTATGGAGAGGAGAGCTTTTCAGTCTGAGTGGGTCTAACCACTAGAGATGGCCCACAAGTGCTGGCTGTACTAGCGATGGGAAGGGTATCCCATAAACCAGTGATTTCAAATTTAATTCCTAATGCAGGCACGAGCCCATCACAGGAAATGTTACCTGGGCTGGAAGCTTTGAAATCTCTCCAAAGGGGCCAGGAAGTGAGTTGTGGTGGCCACCATCTCTGAAAATAGCTTTATTGTCAGAACAGATGCATGTCGAAGTTGGGTGATGGCTGCAAGACTGATGGACCTGGTTTCTTAAGGTTTGCTTTCCTCCTTCTGTATGTACAAGGAGGTTTCTAGACTGTATGCTATCTTAGAAATATTTCTATTTCCTGACAGCTATCTGTCTGTCTACCGGACCACTGCTTTGAAATTAATTCCTGTCACTAGCATTAAGTCTTGGAATAGATCTTTTCCCCATTTCAAGACTGCAATGGGACTGTTTACGTCAGTGATGCAAAATCGAGCTCTACCAGCTCTGTTTTCAGTTGCAGCCTCTGAACATGAAGCAAGTGTCCTCTGCTGTTACTGTGAGTTATACAGTTAAGCTTTAAAGTATTCATCACATTAAAGCAAATACATCGGTTTTGGCTTGTCCCGGTTCACTGCCAGGCTCCACAAGGGAAGCTGGAACCAGTATAGCTAGTGGGATCATGGAGACCAACTGCAAATATCATCCTTAACATTTAAAAATAAACAGATTGTGTTATCCCTGAACAAAGTCAGGTTTTATTTTAGGCAAACATGAAATCTGAGCATAGCTTTTGAAAGATGCTACGGTGCTCCTATTACAGCATTGGGACTTCATGTGCAAAGATTGTGTTACCTTTATGTTTGGCTTTCATAATAAATGGAAGAAAGTGGTTTTTTAGAAGTGTTTTTCCTATTAAGATTTTATTATTTATATGCAACATTGATGTAGATACCTACCTAAGGTATCTGGCTACTTAACACAAAAGATTCAGGTTATCTGCAGCATTATTTAGAAATGTTCCTTATTGTAGGTCATCAATGACCTACTAATATTTTGCTAGGATGAATCAATGACCCTTAAAAACTTCACCTAGGGTTTGGGTTTTCCATTTTAAAGTTGAATTTAACCCAGGAATGAACTGTAAGTGAGCCAGTTGCGTGGGACACTGCATGAACTGGTCTGACCCCATGGCTGCCATGCGCTGCCAAGCTCTCCTCTAACCTTCATAGCTAGAATGCTGCAAAGCCTTGCAAACAGGACTTAAAGGATGTTTTATTATTGTGGCACTTCATAGTGGCCTGATAAACAATGTTTTTTATCTTACCTTTTTTTGTTGTTGTTGTTCCCAAGAGGTATCTACCCAGATGGGGAAAAATACCCTATGCACTGAAGGTTGCCTTAATGCGTGCTCCAATAAAGTGTCAAGAAGGAAAATGATATAACACCTGAAAATTGAGAGGGGCAAAAGCAATTGCTTTTTTGTGATATTCAAAGTAGCTCAGGTACAAAAGAAGTTAGAATTCCAACCTATCTTCAGCTTATGCATACATCTTCACATGCTGGTTGTGTTGTTTTGATTGAAGTGAGAATTTAGGAATTGTGTTCTTAGTTAATGACTTTTAAGGAAATATTTGATGACAGTAAAGGAAATTTAAGGGGATAGTGTGCACTTCTGTGGACCTCAATCTTTACACAGTATTTTAGAAATGTTAATGCTTGTCTCAGGAACCCTTCTGTGCTATGCCAAATACTTTAACAAGTGGATACAAATAATCTGTTCAAATTAAATAGACCTGGTTTTGTTTCTAAAGAGAGAACTTCAGTGGCTATGGAAGCCTTAGCTTCAATGTGTCAGGCTGCCCAGTCAATACAGGTGAAAAAGGAGCCCAGCCTCAGCATTGAGATTAACCCTTTGTTTCTGGATCTTTACATGATGGACTGGACCATGCTGCCTTTTCCAGTACTGAGTTATTTGCCCTATTAAAGTGTTGTTATTGGATCAGCTTCGTTAGTAGTCTTCTGGCTGGTTGTGAGCCTGTCTGCCCTGATTTGTGATCGTCAGGACTTCTCCTTTCCTACCTACAGCCCTGTCCCCTCAGTCCCGCAGCAGTTGATGCTCTTCAGGTTTAAGGCTCCCAGACTCCTCTCTCTGTTTGCCCTCTAAGCACAAGGGCTTTATCCGCAAATCCATTTACTCTTGTGCTGCCAAACTACCCTGGCACAAATCCTGAAGCCAGGCTGATTTCCTTAATTATGATTGTCTTCCCTGTTCTGCCATCTAAGTAAACAACAGTCCTACAGCTGTCTTTTCATTCCTTGACAGTCATTCATCAAGCTTGCATCTCCTTTCTCTGCCCAGTATCTCACTGCTTTTCTCTTTCCTAAAAGAAAATGGAAAAGATGCAATTCTCCTTGCTTGCTGTCCCACCTCCCAACACAGCTCTGCACTACTCCTTTGCTATTGCGAATGCAAAAATTCTCACCTGGTCTCTTCTAACCCATCAAAATACCTTCATGATTCCTGTTCCTATACAAAATTGCTACAAAAAGCAGTGAGAGAGAAGACTGGAATAAACCTGGTCCTTGAAGCGTCGTAGAGAGCTAGGGAGGTATACGAGAGCTTCCTTCTGTTCAGCTCTGCTGGCCAGGTGGGGATGCTGCTGACCCCAGTATTCTGCCCTCACCTTGACACTCCTCCACATTGATGAGGTACTGAGGCTGTGGTCAACATTTGTTTCATTTTTTTTGTCTACATTTGTTCAGGCTGAAGCAAATGTTAAACGTTTATATGGCAGAACTTCCCCAGTGAAGCAATCTCCCTGTGGCAGGTAAAGGGGCTGACAGAGATTTAAATTCACATAATTTTTATATTACTATATAATTTTTTTTTTCCTCAGCCTCTGGGCTTTTTAAAATCAAGTTCTTGATTCCTTAAGTCCAAAGCTATAAAATGCCTGTCTTTAAGGCACTTGCTAAATTTCATTATTTCCTCAATCATGCTACAGTTAAGTGGAAAAAATGTTTTCAATTATAAAACTGGGAAGAAGTTGGAACACTTTCAAAATTTTTTTTACCATTATCTTATAAAGATGATAATGACTATTAAAAGAGGCTAATCATCATTTATCGTAGGTAGTATTTTATTTTCCCATTCTATAGTGTAATATAAGGTGAATGAGGTTTGGGAACTTCACAAAGAATTTGTCTGGAACTGTGTGATAACATAAGTCTGACTTTTTTTTTTTCTTTTTTTTTTTTCTTTCAAACAGAGACCATAAGCCACTGATAAGGATATAAACTTGGCAAGAGGGGCTAAGTGTTAAATACAGAAAGAGGGATGATGAGTATTTCTTCCAAATTAAGTTGTCTGTTCTCTTAGGTAACTTCAGTGTTGCCACTGGCCCAAGTCAACTCTGAGTGAAGAATCAGTACCATTAGCAAGATCCCAAAAATAACCTAGCTAAAATTCAGCAAAAGGCGCTACTGTGAGGATACCCATATTTTTAATTCTTGAATATTTCTTCTACAGTGCATGAATGACTTCTGCAACATGCTGCAATAGGGATGGTGACGTCAGGTACGGAGAAGGCTTCTTTTGGTCCTCCATAGTAATTTTCGAAATTATTTTTCATCTTCAACACTTGACTAGATAGAGTCACATGTGACACAGGTTAATAAACAACTGAAATTAAGTCAGAAAGAAATAAACATATAAAATTATTTGCCAAAGAGCTGACAGACTGAGGACATACAGCTCCTAGAGCCACCTCCTCTACACACTTGATTGCAGAAGTGGTCAAGAGCATCTTCTCTCTGCGCTGAAAAGACAGTAATTAAGCAAGGCAAAACTTGATGGATGTATCTGGAGGTTAAAAGGAGTATAGTCTGTGCATCAGTCCATAAATAGCTGAGAAAGATTGTGCAGAAAGTATGCACAAGCTTTTATATAAAAGCTGTGGAGCAGATCTTCATTCCATCACCTGCAGGTCACTGGGAGGTAGTATGTTTGCTGGTGAAGGCTTCCCTGTGATTTTAATATCATGACCCTTGGACATTCTGAAATTTCCTCTGGTAATGGCTGAGACTTTTCAAAAAGAAATGGAATGGATTTGAAACTCAATATTACTTTGTTTTGAAGCTGGATATTTCCAATATCTTATATTACCGTAGGTTAATGTAGTACTTTTAAAGTAAAGATGACTCTAGCTGTGATATTCTTTCCCATCTTGCATCTGCAGTCCTCATCTAAAATTCTCTTAGTACTGTCTTCAAGATCTGTCTGAATATATCTGCCTTAAGGAAAACCAGGAGGCTGGCATAAAAAGGTATCTGGTTCCTGTTGTTTAGGTAACTTGGAGTTTGCACCATGTTTTTTGAAAGTTGTTAGTGCCAAAGTGAAAGTTCATTTTAATCCAGAGAGTAACCATTCTATTATTCGGCTCTTAATTAGTTGAATTTATTGGGGAAAGGAAGAAGTCACATACAGGAACTGTTACCTAGAGATAGAGTAAAAACAACCAACAAAACAAACAACCAAACCAATCAAACAAACATATGAATATTGGATGAAAGGAAGGTCTCTGATCTGGCTGTCTGCTTCAGGTGGGGCTGTTGCCTTGCTAGATCAAATTCGCCATTGGCTTTTTAAGCCTAATCTTGAAAATCCCCAAGGATGGAGAGAGAGTCAGAACTGTACAACTCTCTGAATGAAGTTTTTTCTGAAATTCTTCAGCAAGTCCAATCTGAACTTTCTAAATGGCAACTTGTAGCTTCTGCCTTCAAAAAACTGCCTGGGAAAGAATACCGACAGATGTAATTTAAACAAACTGTCTGGCATTTAACAGGGATTATTGTAGCTATTTGCTTCAAAAAGCTACTGAGACCAGTCTTTTATTGTAATGAAAATGGGAATGTATCTAATCTGCATGGGATTCAGGGGAGCTCATGAGAGCCAAGGAGTTGATCAATATGCATCACATTATATGTTTGAATCTTAAATATTGCATCCTGTGGCCTTTCTAGGTAGGATCCTGTAGACTCTGAGAAAGATGCAAGTAACTTCGCATTTTTTGAGAGATCCCTCTACCTAAAGGATTTGAAAGTATTTTGATCACTGGGAAAGTCTGAGGCTTTTGTGCTGTTGTTTTATTGCTCTGATGCTACAAAAAAATATTACAAAAAGATTTAGGTTGCAAACTGACCCCAGAATGTGTCCTTGAGCAGTCTCTTTTTACAGATAAAGATACTGCCTTTCTAAGCCAGGGCATCTCAGAGGAATGCAAGCTAATTTATAAAATGTTTTATGCTTTTAAAATTGAAGTATTTTAGTTAACCTTATAGCCTTCTTTTTGCTCTTTTTTTTCTTCCTTTTATGGAAGTAGAGGATAATTTCTCATATAGAGATTAAGGATAGTGGAAGTATGGAAAGAAAGTATTTTAATTTTCAGGAGCTTTTATTTAGTGGTGAGACACCATAACTGTTCCTCCCAGCATTCAAGAAAAGCATTAGAACAGTTCCCAATTTCTGAGGAGAAAGACGTGGGGCTGGTGGTTGTCGAGAAGCTGGACACAAGGTGGCAATGTGCGCTTGCAGCCCAGAAAGCTGGCCGCATCCTGGTCTCTGCCAACAGCAGTTCCTCCCCTCTCTGCTCTGCTCCTCCGAGACCCCACTTGGAGCCTGCGTTCAGCTTTGGGGCCCCAGCACAAGGACATGGATGTATTAGAACAAGTCCAGAGGGTTACACGAGGATGGCCAAAGGGCTGGAGCCCCTCTGCACTGGAGCCAGGCTGACGTAGCTGGGGGTGTTCAGCCTGGAAAAGGCCCCAGGAGACCTCACAGCAGCCTGACAGGGCCTAAAGGGGATCAGGGGGTGTAGGGATAGGACCAGGGGGAATAGCTTTAAACTAAAAGAGGGTAGGGTTAGATTAGATAGGAGAAAGAAATTCTTCCCTCTGAGGGTGGTGAGGCCCTGGTCCAGGCTGCTCAGAAGACCTGTGGGTGCCCCATCCCTGGCAGTGCCCTAGGCCAGGCTGGATGGGGCTGGGGGCAGCCTGCGCTGGGAGCAGGGCACCCTGCCCATGGCAGGGCTTGGAATTAGATGATCTTTATGGTCTATTCCAACCCAACCTGTTCTGTGATATTATCACAGAACTCATCTCCCAAGGCAGATGAGTCAACCACAGAAAGCAGACTTTAGTTCAGACCCCTAGACCCAGCTATTTTCCCATGTTCTGTTGCTGTCACCCCCTTTTATTCAGCAGCTGAAGAAGTTCTCAGTTTGTGTGTGAAGTTCCAGCGATTTTGGTAACACAGCTGTTGGCAGTATTTGTATACTCAACTGTCTATAGCGTTTCAAATTATGTGCACTGTAATGCCACGCTTTCCAATATTAGCTTTTGTCCTTTGCTTTTCTAACAAAAAAAGAATATTTGAATATATATGATTAAGTTCCCTCTCGTTTCTAAAACACAGTAGTCATGTTTATTTGAAAAACATTGCTCTTCCAAAAAGAGAAAACCACCATTTTTAGGGAATTAGTCAACGTATGTGCTAGCAGCCGTATGGGAATCCAGGGGGCTGGATTTGTGTCCTTAAGAGCCCTGTGCCAGTGAAGCAGAGTGAATCTTTATGGCCTCCTGACTCATTTAGGATGTTCAAAGTCAGCTGGGTTTTCTGCACAGTACTGCTGTGACACATAGGCAAACCTGTACATTTCAGATTTAGCAAGAATAAAAAAGCACTTGTTTCTTGGAGGTTATTTTTCACAAACAGCAGATCTAACTTCATATTGTGAGGTGTTAAAACTATCCTAACAGATGGTAAGTATTCATTTCCATAGGCATGGTTTACTGGATCATTTTACACATGAAGTCATCCGCTATGCTGGAATTTATCGTGGTCATCGACATAAATTTCATCTCATTCCCGTATTATGAACATATGACAAGCTTTGTGAAATTATGAGAATAATAAGATTTTTTGTGTTCGGAGGGCAGCAGGAGTCATGGTGTCTTGTAGTACTCCAACCACAAAATCAAAATGAGCAGCACAGCTAATAGGAGGCACATTATTAATGAGCATGCAGCTTAGAATAAAGATGGTAAGTTTGATTCTAGGCTTGGATAAGCTTTAGTAAAATTTGTTCACTAGTAGCATTGCAGGCTTTTGCCAGTTACTGCCCTGATTCTTTGCAAATGTTCCCTTCTGTCTTAATCTGTGTGGTTTATGGCCTTTATATGACACCGTCTGCAGTGGATCAGGACCTTTCAGGCAATAACTCTTTGCAGGTTGGGCCATCTCTTCTGAAATTGATTCCCTCACTGACTGTGTCTGGAGGCTGTAGGGACTAACAAAAGGTAGGTCATGGACACAGGATTCTCACCTTCCAAAATAATGTGAGCCTGCACGTGGGCTTCACTCAGGACGTATGCATGGTGTATACATGCACAGGCAAGGCTGAAGGATCTGAGTTTTCTCCAAGTCTGAGGAAATGCTGCTTATCCGATTCGGTTGTCCCTTCCTACCTCCATGTTTTCCTTGTCTTCATTTCTCTATGCAGTGCTAGGTTTTAAGCCTTCATGATAGCTGTGTCCAGTTTTGAAAGGAAAAAAAAATAAATTACAATTAGATTCCTACACTCATTCCTAGAAAAAAATACACATTCATTGGAAATGAGCTTTCATAACATATGCAGATCACAAAGCAATGTGTTTTCTTCCCCAGGTCCAGGAGAACATACAGATGGTCACTGATGCTTTCAGTTTTGTTCTGTAGAGGTATTGTGCTGCTTGTCTGTAGGTTGGAGTTCAAGTGACTGTCCCAGTCATCTTTTGGTTGTGGAGAATGAGAGAAGTAGCTTTTGCATTGCTTTTCCAATTTTCATTTGAAAAATTGAAAGCTATTTTTTGGATGTCCTACTGGTGTTGAAGCCAGAACGAGAGAGATGCAAGACTTCTGCCTCTTTTCTGCTTAAGCGGGTCCTGTATTTTTAAGCAGTTGGTCTGTTCTGGTGACAGTTTGGTCTGAATAAGCTGTAAAGAAACAGACATGGAACAAATTCTTCTAATTTTATTCAAATAAAATATTTCACTAGACTTCCTTGAGTTATATAGCTTAAGCTAAAACTAAACAGAACCCCCAAGTTCTTAATCTGATTGTTTAATTCAGTACAAGTTAATCAGAAGAGCATCTGTTTTCATTAGCTAGACTTTGATCTCAGATTTTATTCATGTTATTTAACTGGATGAAATTCTGCTCATTAATATGTTTTGAAAATTAATTGGTTCACTAATAACAAGACTTTGTTCCCACCAAAATCTTTGATTCTTTACCAAGGGTAAAATATCAGTATATCCCAACGTGAGGTAATTATCTGAAAGAGTGTGATTTTTTTTTTCTATTCCCTATTTGTATTTATCTCTAGTGACTTATTAAATAATATGCTAAAGTGCAGCTGTAGAGTGCTTCATGAAGAAAATAGGTCACACACCATCTCGTGTGGCTCTGTGTGCCAAATTCTGTTGCTTCTATTCTGCAAATTGCTTTTCTGCAAGCAACCTTTTCAAAATTTAGTGGTTTTCTACCTTTTATTTCCCTTTAAAAATACTTCCAAAGAGCATCTTTTCAAATTTAACGTTAGAAAAATGAGAAAAGCAACAATAATGTGCATGTGTAGATATGTAGAAAGTCTTCTTAGCTTATATCATCATACACTTATACAGCTTATACTGTTCAACTTATATAACTCAATACTTATAACTCAACAGCTTATACTTATGCAGCATATATTCTTCAAAACTTACTAAAATTTGACACCTGCTCTGGTCATCTGCAACACACATATGTTGAGCAAACCTGTACACAGGTAACTGGTTTCCACTTTGTATGAGCAAGTTTCTTTGTCTTTTGACTTTGTCTAGATTTACGTTATCTGATCAATGATGGTAGAGGGGAACCTTGTGCAAAGCAGGTGTGCATGGCTCCAGTTTGTAGAACTCCTCTGATTTGCCCCAAATATAATTGTCCTTGAATGTGATAATTAGTATTTAATATACCTTAAAAACACTCTTGTTGGCTGTTCAGAATAGCAGCATAATGCATGTGGTAGGGTACCTGAAGGGCAGCTTTTCTTTCAAAGCAAACTCCTGAGTTGTTTCACATGGGCACCATTATTAATAACGTGCTAGTGAGACACCGCTTCGTGACTGATATGGAGTAAATTACAGGAATAGCTGGTTTAAGTCATTAAGTAGACTTGGCAAATAAGTAGGTATTAGCTACCTCCTTATTAACTACCAAGATGTGGCTGATTTGTGGGACTGCATCTTTGCCTTACTCTCTGCCAGCTGCAAGGCTGAACAGTGTTGTATGAGGAATATGGATCACACAAGAAAAAATGGTTCAGCCCTAAACATGCACATAAAGCCAAGACTGGCTCCCCTGTAGTACCACTCATGTCCCTTGTGTTGTGGCTGACAGTGCTGTGAGTCCAGTGGGTGAGCACTGTGGCCTCTGTCTTTCTTGCTTTGCAATGGGAGAAATCGATAATCACAGAATGTTAGGGATTGGAAGGGACCTTGAAAGGTCATCCTGGTTCAGTCCCCCTGCTGGAGCAGAAGGATTTGGAGGTCTGGGAGATAACTGCAAGAAGTTGTGTTTTCCCCACAGTGGCTCTATGCGGTAACAGAAGAGCAGAGAAAAACTGCAATGAAACGGAAGTAAAGCAAATTAAGATCAAAAAAGGGATTTAAAAACAACAACAACAACAACAACAAAAAAGACATAAAGTCTGGAAAGAGCATTAAAAAATAAAAAATAAATAAACAATGCAAGCACAAATGGGAGAAGTCTTTATAACTGCTGTGATACAGCAGCAGAGTAAGGGACTCTTCAATCATGCCTGCACGCATAAAACACCCTACAAGTGTCATTTGTGGGACTTTTAAGACTTGGTAATTGTAGACGTGCAAGTAAACTTTGTTGCAGAAGCTGTGCTGAATGCAGCACAGACTCATGCAGTCCTGATAAAGGAAGTCTAATAAGAATTCAAGCAGTTGATGCAAATCTGGAAGACAAAGGATAGGAAAGGAGGAGGCTTGGGAAAGAATGAACCAACTTAATGCCAAGAGCACTGTTGCCAAAGAAATGATATCTCCATCTTCACTACAACTGAATTACCGTAGCTTCATCCCAAAAGCTATGATTGCAAAAAGACTGGAGCTGGAAAGGACGTTTTGCCACGTGCCTTCGTGTGGTCCTCAGGTAGGCTTTTAAGACTGCTGGAATGATTTGGTTGGACTTCCTGAAGAAGACATGCTATGGTCCCTCAGCCACCTGCACCTCCTCACACGCTGTGTTCGATTTACACTTCAGAGTGAATTAGGAAAGTAATTGTCATTGGCGTGTACTGCGGGATGCTTGGCGAGACGTCAGTGAATCCAGCCGTGACGAGATCAGTGCAATTACAATGTTTTAAACCAGATAATGTTCCACACACGAGTCAGTAGCACAGGATAAAGGAGATATTTATCTCTTTTTCCTCTTCACCCTTAAAAGACTGTACAATGAATGATTTCAGTTGACTATCTGTAGTGTATCTCCTAAATGCATTCTCGCAGCTGTTCTGCCTTTATTGGATTTCCCTTCCTAACCAGATGGATTCCCCAAGGGACAGCAGAAAGTAGAGGCTCTGTATGAGTCTCTCTGCTAAAAAGGCAGAGCAGAGCCTGCATCAGATAATAGCCTACAAGTACTTGACTCTCAAGTATTCTGTATGCCCCAATGCTGCCAATAATCCCTATGTTTTCCTGAAGCAATAAGAAAAGCTGATTAAAATTAATAAAGGTTTTTTGTTGTTGTTGTTGTTTTGTTGTTTTTTTTGTTGTTGTTGTTGTTTTTTTTTCCAAAACATCTCAGCCTGGCTGCATGCTCCTGTGGTTTAGTAATTGATGTTTTGCGCTTTCAAGTGTTAACACCTGGGTGAACAGCTGATGAGAGGATATAGCACTTCTTGTGGGTTTATAGGCAGGCTTCCCAAGTTCATCTGCTACATTCTGTGATGCTATCTGCTTTTTGAAAAATGAGACTTTGGTTTCTGCCTTGTGACTGACTCGTATCTAATTGACCAGCCCAGATGCAGTCATTAGAAGGGGCAAAGGAAAGTTTGTGTGGCTTTTGTTAGCCGATATTTGTGAGTCTTGGTAAGTGCTATTTATCAGAAAATAGCACACTGTCTTGCATCTTTAGCAGAATGCTGCTAATACTTAGCTTTCCTACGTGTTTAGCCAACACGTGACTTTAATGAGTGTGTTAAAAGGATATCAAGGGATTCAGATCAGGTTTGCAAGGAATGAATCAGAATTTCACATCTTCAGAAAATTAATTGAGCAGAAATTGCATTCCCATGGAGACTGATATCTTGAGAACACCTAGTGGTACTAGTACTGCCAAGCAAAATCCATTTTGAATATTAATATACTAGTGCATATTAATACAGTAGTAAGAATATGTGTAAAGAAATGTAACTCTGGGCTTCCAGATTACTTCTGCAGGCCCTAAATGGGTCTTAGACTACTGTATTCAAAAGTAGTCTCTATAATTTCACCATTGACTTCACTTCTATAAGTAAGGTTTCTAGGCTTGCCACGGCTCTCATTGCTGCAGGTAAAATGAAAGTTGGAGGTAGATTCAAAAATTAAAAATAAAAATAGAATAAAAAATGATTTAGTGCAGGGTTTGCATTTATAGCTTATAGGAGACGACATAGGATTCAATGTAGTAAAAAGTACAATGTAATCCTTGTCCTAGTTGTTCTGTAAAGTTCTATGAGAGTTAGGAAAAATGATACCCATAAATTACAAGTGTAGCCTATTTAAAATTCTGCTCTGCTCAGCAGTGGTTTACTGGCATTTGAGCTAAATAATGATTGTAGTGAAGAAAGTCTAGGTAATCCTTCTGTTACTGAATACTTATAGAAAAGATTTATTTTTCTTGTTCTGTAGCTGCTATTACTGAAACAGTGGGATTTATGCAGCTAGATATGACAACAAACCATAAGCAAACCCCCAGTAGTTTGCTTCAGATAGAATTTGGGCATAAAACCTGATACTGCTTGAACTTTATCCCTTTCCAGCTCTGGATAGAAACAGTTTTCTTCATATATATTGAAGTAAAATGCAGGTTAGTGTTAAAAGAATTTAAAACTGTTAGATTCTAACCTGCTTTGATTTTTCTCAATCATTTTATTTAAGCTTAGACTCATGTTTCTTCTTCATCTAACCCAATTTTTAAAACTTTGCATTTATAATCAAATTTAAATAAGAGGTGTCTCATTTTAGCACTGGAGATGGTTTAACACTGATCCATAGAGGCACTTTACCCCATCAGAGGAGGAGCTTGGACTCGCCTTGGTTGCATCCGTGCACAAGTCCCTCAGCTCTCCAAGACTTATGGCTTCATATCAGACCCTTTGAGGTTCAGATTTGAATTACAAATGCTGTACATACTGGGGCAAGTCTGCCCCACCTGAAGGGGGAAGTCTTCACTTGGTTTATTTAAAGCCATACAATGTGTTAGCGCTGTTGCATGGGACTGTGGCATACAGAGGATTTTGCCCCAGATGCAGGTAGTAACCATCCAAGAAATAGTCTGTGGACCAAGGGGCTGAGAAGCTGCAATCCTGCAAGGCAGTGCCTCTGTGTGCTGGAGGTGGGAAGGAGGGGGAGCATAAATTTGCACCTGCTCATACTCACTGGTGCAAGTAGTTCTAGTATTTCCCATATTAAATGCCATGGTCTTCAGCCATGATGTTGGAATTCATCACAATTTGCTTTTAAATACCTGCATGGCTGATCTAAATTACAAAAAATTGAAAAGTAAGAATCTTGAAAGAAGATAATGGTTTTAAACTATGACTGTAAGACATAAGGTAATTGCTTAGATTTTTATTGTGCATTCCTTGGCACTTGCTGCTGAATCTTCCACCTTGATATTCAGGTGTTCATCAGTGTATGTCATATAAAACTAGCCCTTGAAGCAATAAAATCCATCTTATCAGGGTGGTATATGTTCATCTAGAACAAGAGCAGCTCCACAGTTTGCCCCACCACCACAAGGTTGAGAAGAGCTGGTATAACAAAGTGCTGTTGAGGCATGAGACTGTCACCATGATAAAACGCCTAAGCTGTCAAATGTATTTTATGCAAGTTGTCAGAGTCCTTCAACCTGTTTTCGTGGAAAATGTCAGAAAAAAGGCATGGAGGGAGCCACTGCAGGGTGCTGCCTCCGTGTTGGGGTATGGAGGGAAGGAGCTCCAGCTGCTTTCGTTGCCATTAAAGCAATAGCAATATTCATCACCAAGATGTTCTCTAGGACAGGAGGCCAGGAATGAGGATCCATCACTGTCCTCCTGGGAATATGATAGGTGACAACCCTAATTGCTCTCTTAACACTTTTATCTTACTCCCAGCAACATAATTTCCTGTAGGTCAAATAAATGGCACCCCCACCGGGACTGGAAACTAATTTGTTTCTTTTCACATCAGTTTAGTTCCTTGGGTAGGATTTTCACAATGACAGAGAAGAGCTGTTCACAGCCACTATTTATAACTCTCTTAGAAGTATCAGTTGTAAAACTTAATTTAAAGTTGTTAAGAAAAAAGGCATTTTTATCTGCATGGTATACTTCTAATGGCTGTAATATTCTCAAATAATAAATATGAAGGATTAATCCTTTTATAAGAATGTATTAGTTTATTTTGATATTATTTTTACAGCTGGTATATAGTGCAGGCTCATGGAGAATCAAAAGTATTTGAGATGCTTGTCCTGTGACTTCTTGTTTTTATTGGGATTTCCTAAGGAAATATATTATTGACAATGAGATCCGCATATTCTTGTGGTAGAGCTCTGTCACATCCTATGTGCATGATATTGCTTAAGAGCAATAATCTTCATTGGTTGAAGATTAGGTTTTTGTTGGTTGGTAGTTTTTTGTTTGTTTGTTTGTTTGTTTCAAGATTAGGCTTTAGTTTCAACAGTGTTACTGGTGGAACTTAATTATTAGAAATTTTATTTTTTCTTATCTAATCAAACCATAAACCAGAAGTTTGATGTAATACTTAAGTCAATGTTTTCCAAAATACTGTATGTTTTGCTTTTACCACAGGAGCATTGCACAGCTCAGATCTGGAGTTAAACTGGTCCAATCTATTCCTCAAAGCAAAGCCAACTTTTTTCTTCATGAAACAGTCTTGTGACTGAAGTGGAATTGGACCTATTAACTATGCGGTTTTGGTTTGTTTTTGTCAATTTGTAATTTATCTATTTATTTATTTACTAAATCTAGAGTAGACAGTAGATGTGAGGTGGTTGTCACAGCTGGCCAGGGTGTGCCTGCAGGCCAAGGTGAAAGTGCAAGACAAGGGAACCACAGCAGATATAATCCATCTGGATATAAATACAAGGTTTTATGTGGTAGCAGATGCAGAAATTAAACAGCATGAGATGGAGATTAGTGAAAGACCTGTAGAATGAGTATGAACCAGGCAGTATGAAGACTTCTCACCATGCTGGAGGAGAATCCAGTAGAATTCATTAAGTAAGGTCTTACAACTAATTCTGCTTGATTACCATCATTTAACAATGTTGGCATTAGGCTGATAGTGTTAATTCAGGAGGCGCCGTTCACAGACGGCAAAGATCAAGGTGTCGTACTGAAGGAACTGGATCACATATGTCTGAAGAGTCGATGTGCTTAAAGGCTAGCATACACAAGTTTGACTACAACTCAAGAACTCATGGGCATGGAGAAAGGGATTGAATCCCAGTCTTGATTGCAAAAATTGCGTGTGAGCCACCAGTTTGATGAAGCAGTGAAATGGCGAGTACTGTTCTAGGTGACATCAAAAGAGGTTTATTCAGGGGGGAAAGGGCAATGTTGTACTGTTGTACAAAACCCCAGTGAGATCTAATCTAGAGTATTCCAAACCACTGAGGACACATAAGCTCATGGAAAATGAACTCACACTGGTATAGGTACAGAGAAGGGCCAGAGACTAAGAGAGCCTAAGACAAAAACATAGAACACCGAGATTCATTTACATCAGCGAAATAAAATCTGAGAAGCTTTTTGGGCTTTCTATGTGAATATATCAACAAAATACTTGTTTTTAGTTGCAAACCGTATTTTGGTCCAGGAACAGTTAAGTTTAAGCTTGCTCTGAGTAAATATAGATTGAGAAACAGAAAAAAGCACCTGACCATGAGAGAAATGAGTTCTGAAAGCATCTTCAATGGCTATACTGGCAAAACTGATTTGGATTTAAATTTGGAAGTCTGTGAACAGTACTATATGGCATATCTGAAATGGCAGGAATGTTGACTTTGCTGTCCATTAAAATAACTGAGCTTCCATGACATTCAGGAAATTCCCACCAGATCCAGGGAGTGTCCCAGAGCCAGAAGTGAGGGTCCCCAGGAGATGGTACTGTTGTATTCCACCTCCAGAATTCAGGGAAATCGGCTCTGGTGGAAGTCTCTGTTCAGTCCCAGCTCTACAGACCCAGAAATCAAAAGCAACTGAGTCTCAGATTGAGATCCAGTTCTATATACTGAGTCAATAAAAATGCATATATCTGCTTTTCTTGACAGTAAAGAACCATTGCATTACCATGCCTTAATACAGTGAAGAGAGAGAAAGTGAACCCAAAGTTAAATTAAATGTTTTAACCTAGAAAATCATGGAACATTTCTGCTAGAAGACTGTAAGATACAAAAAATAAATAAATCATGATATGCTATACAAAACCTTTTAAATGAAAATGAACGATAAAGTAAAATAATTGAAGGCAGTGGTCCAATTTCTCCCACTTTAACTAAGCAACGTTGAAAACTAGAATGTATGTTAACTTATGGTGTAGATGTTGTTACAATACAGTTTTCTACACACATGGAAAAAGAATAAAACAACACAGCTGGAGACAGGATATCTCCTGAATGAAAAGGCAGCCACACCTGGACTAATATAAGATGTAAGAAAGGCAAAACCGTTATTCTTTATGGGCATTGGTGAGTGCTTAGTTGTCATGTCCTCTGGTTTTAGAAAATTTGAGCCTGAATTCACTCGGACAAGGGGAGACAGTCATTACCAGCTACAAAGCACCATGTGTACTTCTAGTGCAATTCAGCTTTCAGACATAGCTAATCATTTCCTACTGAAATAGATTTAGAAAAATAAATACATTGACCTCCGCAGTAATTAGCATTAACTACATAAATGTAACATGTCATGCAAATGAAGATGGGTGCTGCACTGCTGCCTCGCTTCGAAGAGCAATGAAATGCTCTGTATCACCATGCAAGGAGACAGCACATCTTTCCACTAACTAAATGCTGGAGCAACTTTTAATCTGTGAAGAAGTCATAGTTATAAATTAGATGGAACTGCCTAGTGTATCAGTAACTTAGGGGTTATATTTGTTTTAAGTTGTGATGTATTCTTCTGTTGTCGTTGTTACTGAAAGAAAACTGTAAACACTGCCTTAAAACAAATTTCCCTCTGCTCACCTAGGCTGGGTGTAGGTGGAGCGTGAAATCTCGTTTGGCTTGTTCAAAGTTTTTGGTTTCTTTTCAGGCTGCAGCAAATCAATTTTGCAGATTTTTCACTTTATTTTCTAAGACTCTACTATGCTGCCCTGCAGACATTATGTAACTGGCTTTGTTTTTTTGATGTTTGTTTTGTGTTTTAATAAGTATATTAATGGAGTTTTAATAAGTATAATGGAGTTTTAATAAGAATATTAATGGCATATTCAAGCTTTCACGAGCAACGCTTTTCAAAGCCTACTATCTCTTCCTTTTTGTTACTAGTAGAATTGTTTGTTCAATGAATGCTTTCTGACGTGTAAAAAATAAGAAATTTTATTTTGTGACAATGTCTTTCACAGGCAAAGTGTGTCATTTGCTTTTTGCTCTGGCTGATGCATGCCATAAGCAGTTGTACTGTGCTATGTAGTATTAAAAATTTGCAATTAATCAGCGGTTGCTTAAAAGATGGAATCAGGAGGAAACATCTGAAAGAAGGGTGGATTTCCAGTCCCAAGTTGACAGCTTTGACAGGCAAGATGAGGCTGAAGGCTCGGCTGCATGTAGGTCAGCACAGGTGGTTTTGGATGAGGCTATGCGGTCACCTGAAGTGAGCACAGTGCCGTCTTGGTGCCGAAGCGGCTGACCCCAAGCTTCCCTGTTCCTTCCTGGCCACTGCTCCCCTCCTCTAGCACTAGTGGCTATGGAGCAAGTCACACTGACCTAAGCAAAAACTAAGCCTGCAAAACATTTGATTTATTGTAGATCAGTTTAAAGTGATCACAGAGCTGCACTCTTGGGCAAACTATAATATCTGCTCTATCACTGTGTGCACACAAGTGAGGAAATGAATGGCTTCATGTCTTTACTGAAGATAAACTTCACCCATAATTTTCCCTCCTATGCTATTACCATCATAAAATAACAACAGAACAAGGAATTGAGTAGGCAGACCAAACGACAGCCCCACCTGCTCGTCAGTGCTGCAGCCTGGGATGCAGCAGGGGATGCTTGATCTGGCTCTGCAGGAGTTATGCTCCTGCAGGGGAGCAGAGCCTGGCAGTGTGCAGCACAGTGGGCTGATGGAGTCCCTCTAACTCTGCAGGCTGACAGAGTCCCTATAACTCCTCTGTGTGCAGCCAGCACCCACTGCAGCCTGCTGAAGGTTGGCTCAGGTCTCCCCGTGTTGCAACACTGAGCAGAGCTCACATGAAAGCGCAAGCTGCAAGGGAAGAGCAGATTGGTAAGGTCTCAAAAGAGCTAATTGCATCAGTGAGAAGCTTTGAGAAGTTCTTGGAGGATACTGATTTCTCGCAGGAGCCCTGCTAGCTAGTCTGGAAGCTATCTGTGAAACATTGCTTAATGAGACATGAAAAGACTGCTGAAGAAAAAGCAGTAGCGAGTGTCTCCAAGCTCTCTTCCTGCTCGGCTGCATCCGATGCACTCACATCAGCAGGCGCCAGTGTGGTCCTTTGCATTGTTAACTGTTGGCATTCGGGATATTAATTTTCTTTTTCTAGTTCAAGATGAAGTGCTTGGACCCTTTCTGCTATTGCCCGTGGTGCTTTTGTTCCCTTTACTGGTGTGACACTCCATGCAGCAAATAGGAGAAAGGGTTTGCTGTAATTAGCTAAGCTCCTTCGGAGTGGAAGCAAATGCTAAGCTGGGTGCTGGCATCAGGGTGCTCCCACGCTCCCGGACACAGGGAGGAGATGGCTGAGGTCCAGGGTCCACCCAGGTTGCTGTCAGCAGTAGCAGGAGAAGAGACAGGCAAACAAGGTTACAGCATCAGGCATGGAGAGACGGGGCTGGACACAAGCTTTCTACGTTGTAAATCCAAGGTCTAGCCTAGAAATAGGGCCAGAGATGAGGTGAGACAGCTGTACCTACAGCTGAGGGTCCCAGGCTGAGCTGCAATGGGGCTCCTGGGCCATGGGGGGAAGTTGTGGGGTGGAAGTTCCAGGTGAGGCTGCTCAGGGCCATTAAAAGCCCATTGGTATATGCAGGGCAATGGAAAACTGTTCTTTGAGAATATAAATTTCACATCAATGAGAACAGTCGGGTACAGTGGAAGAAAGTCAAAGGACCTGTGGGGTGACAGTAGATGCAGTGAATTTGGCCTACAGAAATGAAGAAGAGGTGGGTGGACCTGCAGTAGCATGGGGATGAAGGCAAATTGGGCACTGTCCTCGGGACAGAGGTACCCAGACCCTCTGGTATGGTTCCACTGGTATCTACCGGTATAGTCTGTTTAAAAAAAAAAAAAAAAAAAAGTGAACTCACAATAAATCCTTTAAAATATATTCTCAACTGAAGGAGTTCCTTATCTTACTGAAGGCAGGCCAGGTATCCTTGCTCTGAGACATGGTTTCAATATGCAAATAACATCGCTTATTGCACCAGCATGACAAAGAGCATTTATCCCAGTACTCTGAATGTACAAAGAAGCTGAGCAAGAAAAGGAATGTAACAGTCATAGGAGAGAGAAGTCACTGAAGGGAGAAAACAAACAAACAAACAACAAAAAAAACCAGAGCTGTTTAAAGACCTCCACCTGTAAGGGGGAGTTTAGATGCAGTTTTTCCCTAGTAATTTTATTGAAGAATCTCCTGTGTTAACGTGGGGCTTGAGCTAGAAGGATGGCAAACAAATAGTGATGCTGGCCCGTTGTCCAAGTGGCACAGTTAAGGATAATACGATCCCTGCCTCTGCAGCAATGACAAGCCCGTGGCTTTATGAACGTGCCAACCCTGTAAGTACGTTAGGCCAAAATGATGCAGCATGGTCAATTCTTGAAGAGAAGCCAGCTGCTGGTTTTGTTACTGCTGAGGCTAATCGCTGGCTCTATAATCTAATGCACCTCGTTTAGGCTGTGGTTCATTGGTTTACCCACTTATAAAATACGCTTGCAAATATTATCATACACCTTAGCTGCTCCTGAGGTTTAATTGTGATCATGCAAAGCTCCTACATGTTTTTAAATGACATTACATAAGCTCAGAGTCGATTTTGCTAATGCGTAATAGATACAATTCAGTGCTTTAACTCTCAGATCACAGTTTGATTTAATGAAGCTGTTTTCAGCAATAATGACAAAATAGTAACTTACTGCTCAGGAAAAGTGCACGTATGTTAAATTAGTCATGGCAGAGGTCATAGATTATTTCCTGAGTACTTAGCAATTATAGATTAATTACAGCGAGAATATACTGAAAATGATAACTCGTCATTAATGCTGTGACCCATTTGATTCCTAACTTTTTCGTATTGTTGCAGCGAAGATTACTTTGCAGAGAGAAGTTAGCAGAAGAACCTGATTATGCCTCTCAGCAAGGGGAAAATGCTCATGCTGACTGTCAAAATGGTAGCTACTGCTAGATTTATGTCAACTTCTTGGTAATCAGATGGTAGCGAGAACTTTTTTTTCTGCTTTCAGATCACGAGGCACACGTACCCTTCTCTTCTTGGAATAGTTTGCAGCTGACAAAATCCCCTCTTATTTTCCTGAATTGTTGGCAGCTTTAAATAGTGTATATAAATACAAAGGTGGCTAGCAGGGGCTAATTTCAAACCAACATTTAAAAATGCTGCAGAAGATCTCTCTGTTGTTAATACTTGCCCTCTTGCATTTTCCCATTTGTTTTCCAAGAGGTGGCAGCAGATTCCTTGGGGCTGAAGAAGCTCAGCAATGCAAGAGCCACAAGCTCCAGCGCTCGGATCGTAGGGCTCACTGATGGGAGGCAGTTAGGTACAGCATGGTATTGATGAGCTTCCTAGGAACTAGCTTGAATTAATTGCAGCTATTGAACTACCTCGTGCAAATTATATTGCAGAGAATGCAGGAAGTAATTGCAGTTTAAGGCAGGTGGTGATGATTAGAAGATGCCTACTAGCTTTCCCTCCCAAGGTAATCAGGCAGGCTGGAAAGGAAGGTGTTTCACATGGGTGGTGCCTTTCATAGTGTCTCTGCTTTAATTGATACCATTTTTGGCTATATTTATCTGCATTGTAGCTATTCATACAGGCAAATGTCATGATAATGCAACACTTGCTAATTTAGCAGCTTTAGTATACCAGATCTGTAATTCCAGTAAGAGCAGCCATGTCTCTGAAAGTTTATTCTGCCTGTAGAACCAAGCGTTCACAAAATAAATTAATTTTTCTCATTTTCATATAGCGATCAGGTATAGGGTAGTGAAATGGCTTGCTCAGGGCTGGAGTGTAGGTAGTGGCAGGGCAGTCAGGGGAACAGTTCAGTCCAGTGCAGTTTTTGTACAGTAGCTGCTTCAAACAAATGTGATTACAAAAATCAGATTATTTCTTACAATGAGAACATTTGCTTTAATACCAATATAAATGGCATTTTGTGTAAACTGGACTTGATTTTTATGTCATTCACAAAGGTAAAAAGGACAAGCCCTTCAAGCATTTTAATTCTCATGAAGTAATATCCACCATGAATATGAGCCAGAAGATAATTGTCAGACCTCGCGCACCATCCTGAAATTATTCTAGCACATTGTTAGTTGCTGGGACAGTTTTGAGTTACAACTTGGTATAATCGTAGCAGCCATTATGAGGAATTTTATGTGCTTTTGGAAGTGTCAGTGCAGTAAAGACAGAACAGATTTTTTGGAGCCAGCAGTCTTGAGTAACCTGTTCACCGTCACTGAGTCCTCAAATTTATAAATATCAGAATAAGTTACCAGAAAGGACTCTCTCTTTTCTGTGGGAGCCACTGGGAGAATAAATCGATTTTAGAAACAGGAATCCAAGGTAAGGTAACAAAACAAATTATTAAAAAGGGCTGGTACGTTCTCTAGCCTATTTGGGGAGCTTTTATTCAATAACTTCTATGAAGTAAAAGACCTGTAAATAATATTTTAAAACTATGTCGGCTGAACCGAGATGTTGATCTGTAAGAAGTGCTTTCTTTTCTCAGTAGATATATAACCTAAATTACACAAAAATGTATATTGTATGTATGGTGGCATGCATATGTCTTGATACATGCCTTCAAATTTTGGTACCTTGAAGCAAATCCTCTTGGCTATTGTATTTCATTCCTTCTATAAAAGGTGAGGCTTTAATGCCCTTTCTTGCTGCAAAAAATGGGGATTTTGATAGTATAACTCCTTTCAAGTGAAGCTTTTTCAGGCTGTATGTTTTATTAGGTTTTGTAGTGCAGTTTCTTTATTTGGTTACTATCTGATTTATGCTTATAAATGTAAGGCAAGTGTTTTGTATAGACATAGCCATTAAGGGGGAAAAATCATGCCAATGTTTTCTTACAAGGATCTGCTTTCTTTTGTAGGTATTTGTGAAAATACCCGACACTACAAGTTTGAGATGTTTAATAGGTCAGATTACATTTATTGGTTCCAGTAAAATATTTTTATTGTCCAAATAAATAAATATTGTCCAATGGCAAATGTCTGCCACATCCTCAGAAAGCCAAAGTGTTGGGAAACCAAACCCCAGTCTACAAGGGGCCTTTTTCTTATTTGGGATCAGTGAATAAATCAATGTAACTAATAAAGACCATGGCTTATTCTGGTAGTTGTGATGTGCCATATCACAGTTCTGTAGAGCTGTACTGACTTTGTTTCAGAGGGGGCTACCTAAAAAAAATAGGAAAGAGGGTGCAGAGTGGCATAAACTGTAACAACGGAGGGTACTGTAAAATCAACCTGCCTTTTTGCTGCTAATGTGTGTAAAGTTAGCACATCATTTCCAAGGTTAGCCCTAATCCTTCAGATGGAACCACCTACAGGTGACTTTGCTCTTGCTCAGGCTGTATTTCCCAGGAAGAACCATGGACTGTCGATCTAAATGGGCTCGTAGCCTGCCCAAAAACTATTGGCTATAGCAATGTGTGCAAATGTAATTATTTTTAATTTTTCTCTAAAACTAACAACAGCATCCCATTTTTCTTTGGCAAACTAACTGAAGGACCTTAGCTACCCACCAAGTATTGATGGCTCAGCATCTGGCCCTGCATGGTTCCCTTGGGAAGCTGCTGCCAACCGGGAGAGGTCTGCGGTAGGGAGCTCAAGTCCTGCGGGACTTTTGGAAATGAATCTTCTGATCATTGAAATGAGTTGGAACGTGGTGTTAAAGAGGGCTTTCAAAGAAAAGATGAAAGAAAAAATTAGGTCTTCCCTGGTGGTTTTTAAAAAGTTGCTTCAGGGAAGCTATTCGCAGGTCTCCAGTTTGCTGATATTCAAGCTCTTAAATGCGCTTTGCTGCTTCCCAGCACGGCACTCTTGACCTTGTTACAGTATTTTTACTAAGCTTGATTTAAGGTTTTAGGTCAAGACATGTCTGAAGTAGGTGAAAGGAAAAAAATATTATGGCAGAAACTGATTAACAACTTGAATTTAAGAGTAATAAGCTCATAAACCAGCATCTCTAATGTCCCTGTATTATTTTGTTGGGTATTTTCTGATTACACCCTGACTTTCACATTGGAGGTAAAAACTGCCCTCACTGGGTATTCTGAGAAGTACCCAAATTTGGTGATCTTCTGAAAAGCAAGCCCGAGCCTTGTCCTTTAAGGAGAGGGCTTTGCCTACCCACACACCTTAAAATGTCTCTCCTCTGTTTTACCTTGAAATTAATATTGAATGCTAAAATGCCAGTCAGGGGAAGAGCAGAAGAGGCTCAGCTGTAAACTTGATACTTCCAGTGTCAGCGTGCTTGTGCCTCCTAACAAATACTCTTCTGTGCGGGGTGGCTGTGTCTAGGGTGTTGGTCCCAAACCTGGGCAGGCAGGGGGCTCTGCTTGCAGCATCATGTCCATCTTCTGGAAATAGCGAAGAGCAGGGATTCCTAAGCTTGGAACATAGAAACATAGAATCTTTTAGGTTGAAAAAGACCTCTAAGATCAAGTCCAACCATTAACCTAGCACTGCCAAGTCTACCGCTAAACCACATTCCTAAATCATGATGTCCTTTGAGAACAACTTACACATCTCCTACCTTTCTTTAGCCTATCTGTAAGCAAAGTCAATATTTCACTGAAATCTTGGCTTTGGATTTATTGTCTGTTATGAAACAGAAGTCAGTGTTGAACGTACTTCTGAAGTAAACAAAGTTTTCTACGCTGCTGCAGTGAACAAGCCACTGCAGAGGTTAACATCCTGAATGTACACCTAGTGCTTTCCCAAACCAACAGTACTTCATAGTACATCCACCTTGCAGCTATATCTCCCTCCCCTGGGAGGGAACTGCAAGGTTCAAACCAACGTAATAACATACTTCTGACTTAAACCCTCTAAAATGTAGTTTCCATTCATTTCAGGGATTGTATTGGCATTCTTGAGTGGTGGTGTGTGGCAGGAGGTATGAGAGTTGGGACAGGACTCCTGATGTAGGATGTAGGAAGCAAAAGGTAGCAATCATCTCAGAGATTTTAAAATCAAAGTTAAATTTTTATGATCAAAGTAGGTAGAACCAGATAACAGAGACTGTCATAGGGCCTCATATGTAGTCTGATCAAAGCTCCCTTGTTTTCCGTATTTGTATTTTCCAACACAGCTTTATAAATGCACAGTATCAACACGTTTTTATCAGAAGGCTTTCCTGGAAACAACATCATAGCTCTTAAGTTGCTGAAGGCTTATCAGAATCAAAGCTGTTGAATCTTCTGGAGATACACATAGAGGCAAATTATAACCAGGGAGTACGTGTATGTATGTCTTCTTCTAAATAATGCACTTGTATTGTTTCCCTCTTTTACAGTTTTGGAAGGCAGGAGGGAGGATTCCTTTGATCTTTGGGGAGTAAAAAGATTTTTAATTTTTATGAAACTGGTTAGCCACAACAAAAATAAGCACAAGATTTGCTGTGTTGCACGATCTGCTGTGGTGCAAGATGTGCTCGATTACCACCTAATTCCACTGTGGGGTTAACGAGCGCCTACTGAAGCGGGGTGGTACAAAGTATCCTGCCAGGGCTTTTGGTAGCACTGTTGGGATCTGTGCCTGCCTGTGCACTGCCTGCACCTCTTCGTGGCTGCTCCCAAACACACTCAGCTTGAATTTCCCAACAATACACACTTGAAACCCCCTGAGCAGCTGCGACCTTTTTCCAAGTCGAGAAGCTTGAAGCTGGAGGGGCTGCAAAATACCAGAGCTCGCCCGGAGGATAAAATATAGTAACTGGCTGGAAGAAAGCAAGTGTTTTCCTGGGAGAAAATGGTGAAGGCAAACATCAGCAATGGATTATTCAGAGAGTGAAGGCAATTGCTCTGATGAAGAGCGGTTTTTCTCTGGGAGCAGTGATGAATACTCCTGTGATGAAGCTGAGAAAATATCAGAGTCAGTGCTCGCAAGCAATGCTTTCTAATAATTGCTTGTTGCATTTAATGCCATCTGCTGCAGCTGGCAGCCACCTTTTGCTATATAACCTTTAAATGTGTTTTGCTGCAAAGGTTGTTGAGGTTAATTCATAGAGGAGTTGCACGTCTCTAGGAATGTTTGTGATTTGTAAGGGTACAGTAAGAGTAGGCAGTGTTTAAAACTGTCTTGTATTTCACAGCTGATGCATGTAAAAGATTCATGTTCATGTAGAGTTGAAAATACGTTGACTTTCCTTCTGCTTCATCTTGCTGTTTCTAAGAACATGATTAGATTTTTAGTCCTGCATGATGGGTAAACCCCCTAATATGGGAGCTCGCAAGGTTTATAAAACCACGTAAAATCGATTTAGACTGGGGAAACATAAGGCTGCTCAGCAAAGCAGAAAATCATGTGACCTGGCACTTTCCTGACCCGCCTCGGTCTTGTGAAATTGATTTTCTCCAGAGCAGGTGATAAGAGGGAGCCTGCACTGCAGCAGTGACATGTAGTCACTGCCATGAGCGGTGCTGGACCCCCGGAAATCCAAGTTGGCTGGTGGCAGTCTGTCTGTTGGTCCTTTTGCTCAGTTTGGTGTTGTGCAGGAGGCACCTCTGCCTTTCCCCTGGGACAGGTGTGCCCCGGTGGCAGGAGCAGAACACTTCTGTGTGCAGGACCAGGGTCCTTCAGTGGTGGCAGCGTTGGGTTTGGTAGCCAGCTCCCCAGTGACTACACAGAGGGAGCGCCTCAGAGCATCCCCTTTGGATTAATGCTTTCTCCCCACATTTCTTTGTTACAGTTTCATTATTTCCATGAGAAGTGCTGCGGAGCTGGGCATTTTAGGGCTGTTTTGGGCATGCAAACTTATGGGGAGGTGGTTTTGCACCATATAAGTCATGAAAAAATGGTATTTTCCCTGACTTATCAGTTAATTCTGTGTGTGTTGAACATAAGGAAGCCTCTAAATCATGTGACTTTCTGCATTATAGAAACCTTTACCATCCCTGTGGCTCACGTTTGAGCTAAATAAAATGTCCTTTGGAAAAGAGCCGTCGTTCTACACTAATTTCATGCTGCTTAAACACATGTATTAAGTACAAGATAGTGGAAACCATAACAGTTATTTGTGTATTTTAATCTTTAACATTAAAGGTTATTTAAAACATTTGAGCTGAAAAAATAACACCTGTATTTTACTTGTTTATAATCTGAAAATAATTCCATAATGGTAAGCTCTTTGTGACAGAAAGGCATCCTGCATATTAAGACAAGTATGTTAAGTTTTAACTGGAATTAATGACAACCAAAAACCTTGCATACTTTTTAATAAAGTAGTAATATATGAGCAAAAGTTGGCTACAGCAACTTAATGGAATATTAAATATTATAATTCCTTATCCTTTCTGTATTTACCAAATTTTTAGAAGTTAATAGAAATATTTGTATCACTCTGTTAGGCTCCTTTTTTTCTACTTGTTTTAAATTACCATAATTTTGTTTATTGGCATGGATAAACAAGCATTAATGTACTGTAATTGAAAATTAGCTCAAAGACAGTATTTGGATGTAGGATTGAGCATTAATGTTTACTTCAATTCTATTTCTGCTTGCTATGCTTTAAAGATAGTTTAAGGATAGTAAATTAAAGATAGCTTGAAAGTACTTAAAGTAAATTTAATTAACAAAGAGAGAGTGCCTTTTCCTTTATGAGTGTGCATGTACTAAACTTCTTTTCACCATATTACTGCTTTAGTACCTCCAGTCTTTAAACAGGGGAACAGCTATTTCCAACAGCATTTTTAAATCTCATTTTCTACTTCCGTGGAAAGGAGCACTGGTTTTCCAGTCTAAATGAATTAGATGTGTTTAAAAGAACTGGATCTATTTTGCCTGTAATCCATTTACAGTTCATAGATGGTAAAATTTTGAGTGGTTTTGAATAAAGCAGTGACCCTGAGTCTTGTGAATTTGTTTGCCAATGCAAAAAAAAAAAAAAAAATGCAATGACATTTAAACCATGATGAAGCACTAAACTGGTCTGATTAAAATGAAGTAACTTCGTATTTTTTAGTTGGGGCTGACCATGGCCAAGCTGTGTGTGGCAGGAGGAGGGAAAACACAAAATAATTGATAATGAAGATGCAGAAGACAGGTGCACAGAACCCATTTCTAAGCACAATGTTTCTGAGAGAAGCTGGTGAAAAGTTGCAGCACCATGGCAGTGCTTTTAGATGGCTTTGCTGAGCTAGTGCTGAAACTACCTGGAAAATGGAAATTTATGCTGAGACCTTTCAATACTCCCCTCCTAAACTGACCCCCTTTGATAAGTTTAGTCCCGACCTCCGCGCTCTGTGCTCAGGGAACAAATGCCTGGTGAATCCTGTAGCCTGCCCTAATGTCCTACTTGACTGCATGCTTTGCATTTCAGTGTTGAGATATTTCCCTCTGGACCGTGGCACAGGTAGATAAAATGTAGGTTTTGGGGAAGAAGGACATAGCAGAAGTCTAAACATTCACAAATAAATCTATGCAAATGGCTGATATTTTGATAATAACCATTTACATATGCTATAAGATAAAAGATTTTGTCTAAGAAAAAAGCATGGCCCAATTCATGGTCTGATGCCCTATTTACAAGGGGAACCTATTTCTGTTTTTCTTCTCGTATGGCTTTTAGCTCTCACATACTTGAGGCCTGTACAGATGATGAACATCTGTCCAAATCAATATATGAAAAAAGTTGTGAAATCCAGAATTTTATTCTTGAAGTGCTTTAAGAATGAAATATATTTGTAAATATAATGTATTTTTCTTTCAGGGAGGATGTCAGAACTGCCAATGTCATTGCAGCTGAAGCAGTAACTTGTCTGGTCATAGACAGAGAGTAAGTACATAGTTGTCCTGTCTTGTGGCGTTGTGTATCTCCAGTTTACACCATTTACTTTTTTTTTAACTAGAGCCCTAGAAAATTTTCTGTAGAGTTGTCATTTAATTTTGAGAAATACCTTCACAATGTATTACATGTGTCCTTGATGAAGTAGAGAGAACATCCACCTAAATCAATAAGACAAAATTCAGTGATGACAAATGCAGAAAATTAAGATGTGCAGAAAGACAAAATAGAAATAAACGGGGAAAGAGCATTACTGTGGAAACAGATCTGGGTGTTATGGTGGTACACAGATTGGGATCGCATCAGAAAAACGTCATGAAAGAAGTAAACCCTCTGCCAAATGTTAGAGAAACATGTTGTTATTCTTTTCCATGTGGAGTTGGAGAGTCTCTGTCCAAAGGACCCAGCTCTGCTTGAAGCTCTGTGGCTTCAGAAGTGGTAGATCAGAAGAGCAAAATAATGTCTTTCCTATTTTACATGGAAAACTTGGAAGAATTAGTGATTTTTAATCTAGACAAAAAATGCCTCCAGCCCAGTAAACAGCGCTGCAAAATTAACAGCTTCCTATGACTGCTGGGAGAGGGTTAAAAAAAAAAAAAAATAGCATTACCTTGAAAATCTAGTGTGACTCCTGGGATGGTTTTCCAGTTGTGAGGGCTGGGAGGCACAGGAATGGACATCACAAGATACGGAGATGCCTCACACTGGAAAGCAAGTGTTAGCTGTGTGTTTTATTACTGCATAGGGAGGACTGATTTTGTAATGGATGGTGCCACAAAAAAAAGATCAGCTCAGAGTTCAGATGTGACCTAAGTAAAATGACATAAAAATCTATTGTTAAGAATCATTAAGAAAAAATAAATTAAAAGTACATCTATGGTTTGCCTGGACTTTGCATGCTGCATGTTCTTCTTGCTACCTTCAAAATGGTATGTTAGACACAAAAATTGTTTGGAGGAGGGTAAAAAGTATAATTAAAGGACGGAATGGCTTCTGTTAGCAAGTAAGTAGGTTGAGACTTTATTTGGGAAAGAGGTGATAAAAGAGTATGTAGTACAGATCTGTGAAATCACAAGAGAGATTTTTAGGATGAATGAAATTGATTTTTCACTGCCTCCTCCAGAGTGAGAACCCAAAGATACCTGTAGGAGGGAGGTAAAGGCCAAAAGGAGATGGCTCTTCACACAGGGATGGCTCATGGAGCTCCTTGCCAAAAGAAAACAAGAAGTTTGCAGGTGTTCAGAAAGAAAATAAATCTATTGGATTTATTAAATATGTAGGACCTACCATTAGCTCTAGGGAGTCTCAGCTGTAGGAGTATCGATGTAAATATAAGCACTTGACCTGTTCTTGAACTCCTCCTCAGGTATATAGAATTGACACAAGACACAGTCAGAGTTTGGCTGCTGGATCAGGAGTGACCTCTGATTCATTCTTGTAGTCCGATGACATTAATAGGAGATGCCTACTGCCTCATGTAGGGGAGATCTAAATATACTCAGTCCTGGTTTAATACAGGGGTTTTGTGTTCAGTTATTTTTTGAGACTTCCTCCAGACCTTTGTTTCTAAAAATCCAGTATTCTGTAGTAGCAGAACTGAGGAAGAACACTTCAAAAATCCTAGGTATCCTTAATGTTAGTTAATTTATGATCAATTTAAAAATATATATATATATGGTGTTGCTGTCAAAAGCAGCTGGTGAACTTCAGGACTGTCAGTTGAGTAGCTTTCTTTTGCATATACATGCAAGGTAGCCTGGCAGCTAAAATAAATAATATCCCTTATCATTCTGTGGGGCAAGAAGAATCAACACAATTTAATATTTTAGTAAGCATTAATTCAGAGAAATATAAAGCAAAGAGTTATTTCTGCATTTTTTTTCTGAACACTTCTGTGAGGGACATTTTTGGCTTGTACCATAAGATTTTAAAAATAAATAAATGAGCAATTCCTTCCAGATCATTTTTCAGACTGTTTGTTTGCTTGTCTAATGGGACTTTTTCTCTGAATATAATGCCCTTGAAATAGTAAGGAAGCACAAGTTATATTTAACTGATGAAGCTTAGTTAATCTATACCAGAGATTCTAGTAATGCTCGGCAATTAGTAGCAGAGTAATGCTATTTATAAGAATCCTATATATAGAGCAAGAAAAGTATTGCTATTTATAGCACTATTTATAGTTCAAGAATTGCAGTCCTCTGTCCTGACCAGTTCTGACTTGTCATAGCTTTTCTCTTAGATTATTTTTTATGGGTATGTGGATAAATGTAGAAGCTAATTTTAAAATGGAGAAAATTTAATAAGAAGACTTCTGTAAATTTGGAAAATTGTGCAGATACTGTTCAGTTAATGAGGAGAATAGCATTTCTGTATATCCAGATACACTGAGTTATTAAAACACTTGGTTTGCCATGGTGGTCAACATAAAGGTTAGCACTGCATATGCAAGGCACCAATGGAAACACAAACCAGCTGTACTGACATTCGAAAGCTGTTCTGAGCAGAATGAGTGATGCTTGTCACTAAAGTTTAATATTTTGTATTACAAGACAAGCTCTTACTTAATCGGATGTAACTACTGAAGTAGCAATTTTCATACTCTGTGTATCAATCCAAATACGAAACATTTCAGCAAAACTGATTTGGCAATTTCCAAGAACAAGTTATGCAATAATATCATTTCCTTAATGGTCAAATGGATCTGGTGAGCTGCACTGTAATAAGGCTGTCTTGCTCCCATCTAGTGAACAGTTCAATTTTGAGAGTCACACCTTGCTATCACACCAAGTTATTCCCAAGAGACGGAAGTCTGATCTCTGCATTTGGCAGTATTACGAGTAATTGTAGGGCAATTCTAGTTGCTGGAGAGTTTTGAGGATAATAAGGCAGGAAACCTCCTTCATAGGAATGAGCCAGGTCACCAGCAAGCTCTGGGAGAGTTGGCTGTGAGAGTAGATACTGCTTAAGCTTAAAAAAAGATGAAATGGTTGCCTAAAATCATTTCTGAAATTCGAAAAAATATGTATTAAAATGCTACAGGAGTGTAGCTCCAGGGGTTGAAAAGACCATGAGGAAAGCCTAATGGTACTATGTGACGGGTCTTCAGTTACCAAACTCTCACAATGTCAGTGCTGCCTTTCTTTTTAATTTCCTTGTGAAGTAATAAGGCCATTATGGTCACAAATACACCCCCAAACCACCCAAAAAGTAGTATAGCTATTTCTTGCATATTTGTGTAGAAATGTTTTTAAACAATGAGTTTTCAGCATCTTTTTTCTGATGTAGAAATGAGCAGTCACAATCTAACAATTAAAAGACCCTGCAGCGTAGCAAATGTTTGATGTGTCGCACAGATTTTAAGCCATTCCTACCCATCCTTGCCCTGAAACTATATTAATTCCTGTAGATTCACTTCTGTGAAGGAAATTTTATTTTGACAGACAACACAGACATTCTATCTGTTTTGCAATTACATTTTTCAGTTCCTTTGTTTACCAGAACAATGACTTTGACCAGGATTTAGTCCTTGGTGCTCTCTGGCTTCATCAGCAGTCTCCACCACGCAGGAGGTGAGATGAAGCTGATCATCCAGTTCGAACCAAGCTCTGCCAGAAGTTTCAGCTGACTTCGCTAAACTTAATGTCAGATTATGCTTCATTTCACTCCCATGTGAATGAATATAAATTGCTCATGAACAACCTGTGAGCTGAACCTTTAGGAACTTGTCCTTTAGCAATGATCTGAAGCCAACAATGAAGATACAGGGTCAAAGCTGAACTTGAAATTTGTTGTTTTAAACTAGATATCAGTGAACTATTTCACATAGATTCTACATTGTATTTTCTGAAATTAGTATGTGTGGCATAAAGGAAATGTGAATGTGGAAGGTAATTTTGTTGAGTACTTTAGCTCAATCTGTTGATACCATTTTCGACCAGACATAAGAAGTCAACAAATGGTGAGAGTCAGTAAACTTAGGGCAGCAAATAAGAAGTTTTGGCACATGCTTTTAAGTCGATATGAAGGAAGAAAATGTAATAGCATTAGTTATTAGCAAATAAGTTATTAACAAAAGGGGAAGTATATATGGAGAATATATATTCAGGGAATTGAAGTTATTGGAGATCAGTGTGTGTGCTGGAGGCTCTATAAGGACAGTATATACCATGGTAGAGTCAATGGTGGAGGAAAATGAGAGTCTGATTCTGAAGTTTGGGTTGATATTGAAGACATGGAGAAGTAAAGGTACATAGAACTGTACCTAGAACCATTACAGATACCAGCTGAGACATCAGTGTATGGCAGATTTGTCTATAGAGACAGTTCTAGGGCTGAAGATGCACTTTGCTTCCGTTCTTTTCCGTAAAAAAATAGAATGAAATTACCTAAAAAACAGTGTTAAATATAAACCTAGGGCACAAGATGGGAGGTGCAGGGCAGTCCCTGTGGCCGAGGGGCAGCCTTTCTCTCTGGCAAGCCAAATGGCCCAGGGGAGCCAGCCCCAGAAAAGAGGCCCTCAGCCCCCCCTCCTTCCCCCCTCCTCCTTGTCTACATGAGGGCATCTTCCAGGCCGCTCCCAGCACAGCCGCCTTTGGCCATGCATGGGCCACTCCATCACAGAGGCTTGCTGAGGTCCCAGTGGCCACCACTGCCCCGCCTTTGCTGTGGGCCCTATAAAACAGGCCCCCTGCAGCTGGCCCACCACTCGCTGAGCATCCAGGCCCTCTGACTGCCAGCATGTGTGGCAGGAAGAAGACTAGAAGAGCAAGGCGAGCAGCAGGCCTCCTTGGTGTGCGAGGACAGTGATGCAGTCCGGTGAAGCACCAAGAAGGAATGCACCTGACCAGAAGGAGACGTGTCGTGGGCAGAGGGATAGCGCTGGTGGCACAAGAGACACCAGTGCCCAAGGGACCTCTGGCGCCCAGCCCACAGACACATACAGGCAGTACCATTGGCACCACAATGATGCGGAGAACATGCCAGTCCCTCAAACACCCAGCAACAGGGGGCCTGGGCCTTACCATAGGAGCAACGGTGATGTGGGGCAAAGGCAGGAGCATCAGGCAGACAGCCGTGGGGAGCAGAGGCGTGCCCATAGTCCGGAGCACAGTGTGGGACCCAGTAATGTCCATAAACTAGAGAGCAGCGTCAGACCCATGCATGAAAATCAAGCCAACAGTGAGAACGTTCTGGATGGAAGGCATTCCGTTGGGGCAGTCCTGGGCAAAGACTGGCTTAGCCTTCTGCACGACACCGTGGAGCCCATGGAGCTGGATCCACCAGATGTGGAGGAATGAATGGAAGTGGATCCACCTCTGCCAGGACAAACCTGGAACTACTGCGGCACATCTGTGCTCTGCCATCCGAGAGCACCAACTGCATCGCAGGAGTGCCCAGCAAGCCCCCTACTTGTTGCTCAGGCTCTATCACAAGCATTAGCTTGGAGCCACCAAACACCACGGACATCCCGCAGGTTTACCTGCAAGATGTCCCGGCAATAAAGAGCTCTTGCCGATTCTCAGGGGTTGTGGGAGTGCTTCTTTTTTTTTGGGGGGGGGAAGGGGAATGGGCTACAATTGCCCCAGGGGAGGTTCAGGTTGGATATTAGGAAAAACTTCTTTACCGAAAGGGTTGTTAGGAATGGGCTGCCTAGGGAAGTGGTTGAGTCACCATCCCTGGAGGTCTTGAAAAGACGTTTAGATGTGGAGCTTAGTGATCTGGATTTGTTAGTGTTAGTCCAGAGGTTGGACTTGGTGATCTTGGAGGTCTCTTCCAAGCTAGCTGATTCTGTGATTCTGTGATCATGAAAAGAGGGAAAACATGACCTACAAGGGGGGAAAAAAGGCATAAAAAAAGCCAAGACCTGCAATCTGTGAAGAAATCCAGGCTGTGACTGTACAAAGAAGGGAGGCTTTGCAGCCCTCATGGGAAATTCTGCGTGCAATCTGTTGCAAAACAAGGAATTGTGCAAGTAGCAAGAGAAGGAAAGCTGTCGCCTCCCGAGCAGAGGGAATCATGTTCTTATCTCGAAAACAGAAAGGTATGTGTTGTGTGTCATGTCCAAAATTTGTACAGAGATGACAGAAACATAATTGGGGAAAAACAGCATGAAGCACAGCTGGAGAAAAATTAATAATGGGGAATCATTTCTTGGACTATAGACTGGAACCTTGTAGGGCAGAGTTGTCCAGTATGGCTATCTGGTTTGGGTGAAAATCACTTTGAAGAAGATGTTAAAGTACTAGTAGTGAAGGGAGTCTTGGATGTCTTTGGAAATGGATATGGTCAGATCTGAATAGCATAAATGTGAAAACATTTTGTGGACTTGTATCAGTAGAAATGACTGTAAATTTTCAGAGAAAATGGAAAAATAATGACTACTAATACTGGAAGGTCATCGATTAAGCTTAAAGAGAAGATTTAAAAAATTGGTCCATTACTGTGGTTCTCTGCTAAAAATGGAACAGTGAGAAATGAAAGGGGCTCTTTGGGTAAATAAACTGGACAAGAACACCTAAGGTTCCTTCCATCTAGCTGGCTTCAGTTCTTAGAAATTTTCATCATAGGAAGGTGACACTTTTAGAAAATGATTTATAGGGAATTAATTTATAATCTGAAGAGAATTGGCTAGTTGGTTTGAGATCCATATTCTACCAATATTTAGAAAATTCATAGCAAATGAAGTGAGCTTCAAAGATGGGATTTCCAGGCAAGGTGGCAGCATTAGTAAAAGCTCTGTACTGGCTGCTCTGAGAGTTCTGGTAATTTTGTCCACCCTAGTTTGTTTCCAAGAAAAAGGAATATGAAAGCAAATCCATTATTTGCTATAATGTTGAGTTGTCTTCTTGCCATACAAAAAAAAAAAAAAAACGGGGCGGGGGGGGGAGTGCTACATGTTCAGTTGTATTTCAAAGAAACAAGCTTTGTAATAGGTAGGAAAATTTTCCGAGTTTCAACATGTCCATGCACCCTGTCGTGGAGGAAGAGATTCCATGGTTCCATTAACCCAACAGGGGAAACAGACTGGAAGGTAACAAGGCTGAGCAGAAGGGGATGACAGCCTTGCTAAGGGACCTCCATGGTGGGCAGGCTGCATTGTTCTCCGGGCTGAGGCTCAGCGGTAAACCCGGGTGATTTAGACGGCCTATCTGGAGTGACAGAGATGCTTTTCCTGTTCTCAGTGAAGCGTAGACCCAACTAGGGGGATTAGGAAATTAGCTTGAAAACTTCCAAATTAACATGTAATTCATGGTAGTTGTCAAACTATGCAGCCAAGTCATCTGACCATTTGTAGAACCTTTCTGCTAGGGGAACTAGGAAGCTTTTTGCAGAAGTAGCTTTATTCTGACGGAATATATGATCTAGGTAAATGTATTAATATTTTATAATGTTTTTTTCACTGTTAGATATCTTTTACTGGTTTTTATTTCCAAGAACACTTCTTTTTAAAGAATTCATAGACTTTCTATGTTTATGACTTGATAAAAACCTATGTAAAATAAAACATTCGCTAGTTAAGTATTTCCCATTGTGGTACTGCAGTAATTCATCCTCTAGGAAGGAAGTAACAGTGGGAGATGTACAATGTGGCTGATTCCAAGGTATTTCAAGCTTGGCCCTAGCCCTGTCATGGTTTGACTTAGTGAATTTTCACACTCCCTGGAAGGTTTATTAGATCTGGTGTAGAAGTAGGATGGACTGATTGGGGTGAAGTTAATTATTCCAATACACCGAATTTGATGGACTGATCCGCTCAGAAATTTTGCCTAAGACGACATCTGCTAAAAACAGTGTAGGCACAAGTGGGAGTGCCTACACAACCTTCAGTGTCTGTTTTGGAAATTGATTTGAATAAACACATACAGACACGCTTTACTTGCAGCTACTTTGTATGGAGATAAAGCAGGAAGAAAATTTTCAAAACATGTTCATAAAATTTTGATCATTGTTGGCACCCTGAGAGAAGTTTGTGCAGTTTTTTAAACTTTTCTTTTTTTCACATCTACCTATTGAACCTAGAAAAGCATTTAAAAGAATTTGTGTTCTTCTGAACTGTAAGAATATTTACACTGCAGTTGATGATTCAGATTCACCTTTTATTTATATGTGATTTTTTTCCTCCATATAATTTGTTTATGTTGATAACAATATTTTCCCGTAGCACTGAGATTTACAGTTATAAATGTTGTAGGTGCTGGGAGTACAAATTGCCTGATGCAAATATTAGAGATGAACTGAGCCACTAAAACTCAAGGCACAGCTGCTCCTGATGGAGGGTAGTAGTGCTTCAAAATTGCCTGTTATTTGCAGATATTGGCTGCTAAATGTCGTTTTTCTGTTTGTCTTTTTCAGTTGCACATGCCTATTTCTGGGTAGTTGCTGTGTTGTTGTTTGTTTTTAAGAGAGCATTTTAAATATTTTGGGGATTTCCCAATTTTCATCTTGTCTTTTACATTTTTGTCTGCATTTGAAAGCCTTTTTTTGGTTTATGATGGGATAGCCAGCTATAAGGTGTCTTGAAAGGTTGCTGTAACAACCCTCTTGGGAATGGAAATCAGAGAAAAATAACATAAAAAAAGTTTATCCTAGCACGCCTGACCCCTTACAAGCTGAGCTGAATCTCCTTTCATTGGAGATTTTCATTTCTTCTGCTTTACTATTTTTCCCAGTTGGGGTGAGATTTATCCATGGAGAAAATTGGTTATGAGGAGAGAATGAAAAAAAAATGAAAAGAGAGGGCTATGCAGAGAAAAACCGAGCAGTTCTCTGATGAAATTCTGGGGGAAGTTATGACCAAGGTGATAGACAAACAGCTCTGAGATAGACAATAAAAAAGTGACTCCAGTGAACTTAAAAATCCTGCACAGTCCTAAATCTGGCTTAAGATAATCAAATTAAAAAATAAGGAACTTAGGCAAACTGTTGTTGCTCCTTTCTGTGACTTTTTCTTGTTTGTCTGTGTAATGTTTCACTGTACAAAGATTTATTCACATTGCCAAAAAAGAAAAAGGCATGTTTAACCCTACCACATTTTCCTAACCACATTAAAACAACCCTAGCCTTGCTACTTAAAATTGCATTTTAAGCCTTAGCTCGTGTCTTGTAGTGTGCCAGGAGGATTACAGTATTACACTGTCTTGCTCAATTGCCTGAATATCTGTTCGTGGTGCACTAATATATACATTTCTGCTTTCACTGCCATCTTTCAAGGGTTTGGTTTCATCCCGTAGCACATACTCATTGCTGGGAAGATAAACCTTGATGTGTTGAAGCGTGGAGCTAAATTTTTCATGCTTTCACTGCTGAGTGAAAAATTTTGCATTGAAAAGATCCTCTGGTTATTAACACATCTTAATAATGAAGCTTACAGCCTGCTGAGCCCCTGCCGTGTTAAAAAATTCCTAACACAATTTCCATGGAAGAGCAAAGGGTCTTTGCCTTCTTCTCTTTATTAATGAGTTCCTGTTGCTTCCCCATGCTGTGTAAATGATTTCCTAGATCATATAATTTCAAATATTACAAATTAAACAAAGTGGAAAAATGAGGGAATTGTGTGGGAAGAGGAAATTTCCAGAGCAGTGATGGCTATAATTATGCAAAAGGACATGGTGGAAAGACCCATTATAGCAAGTAATTCTACTTCTTACCTCGTATTTATTACAATAATGGGTAGAACATGGCTTTTTCCAGCTACTCATAAGCAAAGAGCAGATAATAATTAAGCCTCATTTAATTCTTCTGGAAGTCATATCCTCTGCTAGTAGCACATGCACTGCAGTACTTCACTTAAGGTCAGATGTCTCCTGATGCAGCAGGACACTTAAATAGGCACTTAAGAACTTGCAATGTGTTTAAGATTATTCAGCAAAGCACAGTCCAAACTGTTTTATCATTCTCAAGGCCAAAAGGAATGTGATGTCACAGAATATTGTGTTTTCTGCCTTTACCTTCTAAAGCCAAATTGGCTTGGATGAAAATATTTCATTTCTCTTCATTGCTGTATTTTCACTAACAACTGAGGTTTAAAGCTTTTTGGCTAATAGGTTTTTACTTTGCCCATGCATGGCTCTTTATCCCGTATAATGTCATGTGATCATAAACCAAGTGCATTAGGGGAAAAAATGCAAACCAACTGAATTATTAAGTTTCTCTGTATGCTCCTCATCTGCTGAACAGCATTAATTCTCATTCATCCTAAAAGTCTTTATTGAAAGAGGACCCACATTAAGTATTCTATTGTTATTTGCAAATATGGCCCTAAAAGTTGTTGTTTTTCTATTTCTTTGAACTTTTTGATTTAATAGCCATTCTGTTCTTCATCTCTGTTCAGCGCCTCAAAATGGTCATGACCATATAGAAGAGGGAGGAACTGCAGGGCTCTCATTTTTGAAGCTGTGACCTTAGGGCTGAGATCAGTCAATCGACTGTCATTTGCAGAAGTTCATCCTCAAATTAATCTAGCTCTATCCTCATTTTGCAAATGGCTTTTTCTTTCTTAAAAAAAAAAAAAAAAACAACAACAAAAAACCCTATGTGTGACATTATTAATTAATTATTACAAATATTATTTTAATATTCAAATTTGTATTCCTTATTTGGTTTCTGATACTGTTTAGTATCACTAACACAGGCATAATAGTCACAATTTTAATGCTTTTTTCTCTGGAAAATTTTAATTTAATTTAATAGTCACAATTTTAATGCTTTTTTCTCTTAGTTGATTATATGGTCATTGGGTCCATTTGTTTGAGTCACTCATGATATAAAAAGATTTTCTTTTTCCAATCTGTTTATGCCCTTTGCATCTCCCCTGAGACAGAGAATGGTGTTAGGGGACTTTTCAAGCTACTCTGGGCTTGTACAGAAGACAGCTCAGCTCTGACTGTATCAGGCAGTCCTAACATTTCACCCTGTCTTACTCAACGTTTCACCGAATTCAAGCCAAATCTCCTCTTAAATGTCATTAAACAATTTGGTTCATGATAATTTGCTTGTCTTTCTGCCCTCAGTTTCTTTTCCTTGTCTGTTTTTTTGTTGTTTTTTTTTTTTTTTTTTCTCCTCTTTTTATTTCTCCTTACTATGTTCTTGGTTGCTGTTTCTGTAGCAGTGAGAAAGCTAAGATACAGAAATAAAGATTATCCTTCACTTAGAAAACTGAGGAATTTTAGGGGTTTCTGGTTGGAAGACAGGGACATGGTGGTGACACCTCACCATCATGGGACTTACCAGTCAAATTGACAGTGCCAGATTTACTGTGAAACTTGTTAGAGGTTGGGTTCAGTCTCTAAAGGCTGGATAAATAAGTTTGGGATCTTCTTGGTTATTATCCAGGAGCATCAAGGGACACCCCCAGGTTACTGCTGAAGAGCCACGTCGGCTTGCTTGGCTCCTTTACAGTAGGACCCTTTTTCTCTTAAAAATGCACCTTTATTTTTACAGCTCCTTCAAACATCTGATTGGCGGCCTAGATGATGTTTCCAACAAAGCCTATGAAGATGCAGAAGCAAAAGCAAAGTAAGTAGCAGCTCCTTGTGTTCAGCATAAAATCTCATTTTTCTTGCTGCAATGGTTTTATTGATGGTGAAGTATGGTAACTTTTAAAAAAACAAAGAAACAAAAAAACACAGCATTTTCTCAACATAATAGTGTAAAACAGATTAAAAAGTAGAGAATTAGGTGCTTACTCTGGATTTCCCTGGTGCTCTCCATGAGTATGGGAGGGCCAGAAGGCGATGGCTCTCCTCAGGTTGGTGCCCAGAGCCAGGGGGTCCCAATGTCTCTCTTAATCATGGTACTGGAGTCCAAAGAAGTCCCCGACCTTAAGAAAATAAAATGAATTATTATTATTATTATTATTAATTAATAATTTACCAGTAAATTAATGTCATCAATAAATTATAATGATTATAATTGATATTATTGTACTTAATTTATTGATGATTATTATTAATATTATTATTATTATTATAATCGCACAATAGTTTGAGGTAAGAAACTACAGCTCTTGAAAAGCTCTGTTTAATATGATTTGTTCCTTTAGAGAGCTCTGATCTTTCTGAAATGTTTTCCAAAGTCAAATCCTGTTCTGATACCAAAAGTAAGGAATCAAGTTTATCATTTTTGAATGAATATTACAGCTATTATGATGTGAAGCAATATATTTGTCTATATTCTAGCTATATTCATTGTTTCAGAAATGAGCTTTAGTGTATTGTGATTTTAAAATATTTCAAAAAATCCCAACTGATAATTCACTCTTAATATACTTTTTTTTTTAGTAGAAAGACTTTGGTATATTGATACTTTATTCCATACCAATAGTAAAGCTTATTAAGAAGAACATATTCTGATGAAAATAATAGTGAATATAAACCAATATGATTCAAAAGCAAAGGTAATTAAAAAAAAAAAAAAGTTGCTGTATAAAAAAAAAACAACACATTTTTTTTTACTTCCTTTTTTTTTTTTTTTAACCACGTTAACAAAGGGGTTGGGTGTTTACTCCAAGTCAAACACTCAGAAAGTGTGCCTGTTAATCAGTGGTCTGCAGAACTATAAATTTAAGCTTGCTCTTAAGTTACACATAGAAACTTCTCTTCAAACCAGAGAGGCTTGAAATAATGTGTAATAAGGGTATTTGGCACTCAGTGGAGAGAAAATGAGAAACCTAAATAGTTATTCAATTAAAAATAACTGTTTCAAAAAATAAATATGCATCCCAAGAAACTTACTTACATTGCAAAGTACCTGCAAATTAAGATGTATTTTTTTCACTTATTACCATCCTTGAGTGATACTTGAAATACATTTTTAATCATGTTTTAATTTGTTTTAAGGTACTAGAAGGCACCCTAGAGTTGCATTTTTGTTTTGAGTAATATTTTCCTGTCCTGATTTTTTTCCTGATTTTTTTCCAATGCTCAAGTTCCCTAAAATTCTTCCCTTAATTAAGTAAGACAGGAGGTTATCAGCCTCTTTTACCTTCCCAGAAAGGAGGTAATTAGAGCACAGAATACAAATGGGACAGTATGTTATAATAGTCAATAAATAGCTATTGGGTATTACAGATAAATATAGTGTACATTATGGTATAAATTATCTATTAGTACCAGCTAAACACATGACATGTTAATGCCAGTAACAGCATTAAAAAAAAAAAAGCAGTGAAAAAGTAACCTAAGCAGATTCAGATAGTTGGTCCCAAGTATCCCAGGCATGTGATTTTATATTTTTAGATTTTATTGTTAGTGCTTCTATTTGGAGTATTTTGATTTCCATCTGAATAAAAAGGAAGAAAACATTGTTGATGAAACTGGATTTTTTATTTATTTTTTTATTATTATTTTTAGTAATAAGATGATATTTTTATCACAGGAGCTTATATTAAGGTTATACCAGAATCCATTAGCACCAAACAAAATTTTCAAATAGAACTTGTTGAAATTTCCCATTTCATCATTTGTCTTCTCACATTTACAATTTTAAGCTGTATAATTAATAGAGAGTATCACATAGCAATTTATTATCACAGGCAGTGTTTGGGTATGCAAATTGTATTGTAGAGTTTTTCAGGATGGTTTAGTGACTTTTAGGGGAAGGCTTTCAGGATCTGAACTTTAGAACATGTCTTCAGGAGGACTAATTTTGGACCTATTTTGAATAAACTTTTCATTTTTGTTAACCAGTGGGCCTGTGTTGACCTTAGCATTTTTGAGCTTTTATCTTCTTGATGCTTGTTCTTTTCCAATGCTATTTCATCCAAATGGAAGGGCAAAGCAAAGGAGTGCTGGTGATAGAAGAATTGTTTCCCAAAAGGAAGAAGTGATGATAGCAACTTTTGAAAGCAGCTTTTCCTGCCATCTTAGAAACCAGTGCTTGAATCCTGTTACTTGAGACTGTAGGTGACAATGACATTATTGACCTTCACATATTGACGTTTTGTCTTTAAAAAAGCAGAAGGAATCAGTGCTGTCTCTCTTGAGAAACATTTTAAAAGGAATATGCTTTCAAAATATATGGCATTTATTAGTTGAATGCCATATTCATGTTTGCTTGGCTCTTTGAAAGCAAGAGCATTCCTGCAAAAAGATGAGCAAGAATAGGAAAAAAATGACAAAGTTACTTTGAGAGTAAAGCGAGATGTATTGTAAGCTGCTTCAGAAAGTTTTATCACTCAAGAGTTATTGTTTCTGTATCTCACAAGATAAAACTCCTCTGGGAGGAGAGTCTACTTGGCAGAAATTTTAACCTGGATTACTTTTCAAGCTGTGTTAATTAGCTTCAGCTAATTGTCCTTCAAGGGCTTATCTTTTCTGAAGACAAGTTTGCAAAATGGAAGAGCTGGGGTCATAAAGTGCATTCAGGTACTCAAATCACATAAAAGAAATTCCTACTTTTGCATCCTTACAGCTAGTTTTCAGTGCTTGCGTGGCAGGTGACAAAAGGCCTTTGGATGGAGGGAATTTTCTGTGTGCCCTTATCTCACCATGTGTCAGGTGGACCAAAATGATCCATGCAGAGGTCAGACATTCATCAGGCATGGTCATGCAGAGTAAATACAGAGGACATCATTCTAAGACTGCATTACAGTGTGTCAAAGCCTGCTTTTCTCTGGTTTGGTGGTCACATTTAGGGCTGAAATGCAAACAGTGTAATATTTTATTTATTCCTGTTGATTAACAAATATGAAAAATGACTACAAAATATGCTACAGAATGGCAGCAAATACACTTTCTTATACACCCATCCATATCAAGATGATTATTAAATTCCTATTAATTTAGAGGTTCCTGCTCAGCAGAAGCACAATTTTAGGCCACATCCAATAGAGGGTTCATGTTCCTAAAGCAGGACTTGGGCCGTAGGCAGGTGTTCATTGCAGAAATAGTACAAAATCGGTGGCACTACGTTTTTTGTTTGTTTGTTTGTTTGTTTTAGTATCTGTGTTAGAACATGACTAGAATTCTGCTGCCACAGAGGTGATGGTCCCAGTGCAGGATGCATCTGAGAGATTAGGCAGAAGTTGCAGGGCAGAAAAGCTTTCCATGCATCCAAAAATCCTCCAGCTCTGAAAGGACTGAACAAGTTTTTGTTGAGTTTATCTCTTGGCAACCCAGTGTCTTCCCAGCTAAGACCTGAGATATGGCTAGGTTGCTCCTAGCACCTGGGAAAATGTTCTAGCAATCAAACTGCTGTGGACAATGGAGGTACCACTTCTTGCCCATGGGCATGATTTAAAGTATCTGCTTGGTTCTTGAAGGAAAATGCATAGCACCATTTAAAAATACTTCAGCTGAGCAGAGGGGCTCACTGCATCAATAAATGAGGGGTCATAGTGGGGATTTAAGGCTTTTCTCCGTTCTCAATCCCTGCTTTTAGGCATCCGCATAGTGGCAATGACAGCTGTAGGGGTCTCCTTGTTCTGCATGGACACCTTTGGATTGTGTCCTGAATGCCTGGCTCTTAGCTGGCACAGGCAGCTGGGATGTCCCACACAAGGCTGTCCCAGTGCTCCAGTGGGAAGGTGCCCAGCAGTTCCTGCCAAGCAGACCTTGGAAACAGTTGTTTTCTTCAAGGATTTTGACCTTCCTGTCTAGGAAAGCCAGCCGGCACCTGAGCTGCTGAAGGCAGTGGAATTCAGTTGCTAATGTACTCGAGCTGAGTTATCTTTGATACCATTTTGTGAGTTTTCTTAAATTCTGGTGAGTATAAAAATTCTGGCCTTCATCTAAGTGGAAGAACCCACTTTTATCCTCACAATTACAGAGATCATCTTTATAACATAAGCTTACTCCAGCACCAGATTTGATTTACTTGTTTACAATATCTTCCTAGTTTTATATTTTGGAGAGACTTTTTCCAGTTTATTACAAGCTTGGAAGTGTCATTACTCTTTAAGTGCATTTTTTGTGCTCAGTCTCTCGATTAGGTCAGAAATCATCAGTGAAACTATATAATTAATATTCTACTCCTCAGATGTGTTCAGATAAGTTAATAAATTCATCAACTAGTGAATATTAGTTACCTTCCTGACAATGCAAAGGTGAAGGAAAGAAGCAAACTTTTAACTTGGTTCATGTTCTGAGAAAGCAGGACTTTCAAAAGAACAGCACTCATGTCCCAGGGTCAGGCCCAGGTCCAGCACACTCTTCCTGTGGTGTTGGTGTTTAGGGTATGATGAAGACACCTAAATAAGAAGACCCATCTAAGTGTAGATTTATTCCAGAGAGAGCCACTATTGCAACTCTCATAAATCCAAGAGGAAACAGGTGGTTTCTACTGCAGTTATTGGTGCCAAGTGAGGCGAGGGTTCAAAAAACACAACTCGCTCCAGGCACTCGCTCCGGACCCTTCTGCTGGTCTTCCCTATCAAAAAAACTCTTGAGGATAATTACGGCACACTCCTTTATCCACTATCAAGGTCATCAGATGAGGTCCCAGCTAGCTTGGTCCCACCTTTCTGTGACAAGGCTGTAGGAAGGCAGCGCCCTAGCCCATGGCACAGAGATGGCAACAACAAGGTGTTCCTCACCACCAGACTGGGAAAGCTGGCAGCATCCTGGCTTCACCCTGCCAAGCAGAGCGTATCCGCTCTGATGGCCAGGGTCCCCGCACTCCTTTTCTCCTGTCACATCCAGAATTATCTGCTGATGTTAATCTCCTGTGGCAGCGAGGCTTGAAATTAATACCCTATTGAAGTCCAAACACTGGTGCCTTCATGATATTGCTCCAGGCTCTCCACAGACATGGGCTATTCTGACTGCACTTTTTGCTTTCTTCATTCTAGTTGCTTTCTTCATTCTAGTTGAGTTGCAGCCCTGGGGGTATACATCGTGATCCTCGCAGCCAAAATTGTCTCCTTTTCATGGGACTTGAGGAGGCAGGGACCTTTGTGTAGGTATACAATTCTTTTTCCTTTCTTAGCAGCTCTGACCCCAAACACCCTTCATTTTAACTTGTTCTGTTTTTTTAATAAAGAGCTCCATCCAAACCTTTTATTCTACTGGCCGGGCTCATCCCTTTTGTCATTTTACCCCTCGTCTTTCACTACATATATTCATAACAAGGCATCCTAACACTTTATTGACTTAGTTTTGGTGTAGAGTGTTGTTGTTAATATTTTTCCAAATTTGTATTCATACTTTCTAGATATTATTCCCCTTTCATCCTGTCTTGAAATGTGAAATTGACTTTATTCTAATGAGAAGGATACAGATACAGTTTTACAGTTTGAGCAAACAAAACAGGTTGATGCCCTGTCTCATTTCCTTTAATTTGCAGCTGCCAAAATGGCAATATGTACAGCAATACATTTTTGCACTAGTATTTTCTATGATGCCAGTTTAGGAAAACTTCTTGGCTGGGCAGGTGCTTGTGTGCCTGACTGGAGGGCAGCCTGCTCCTTGTCTCTCGCAGTGCCTGGTAGCTGGAGTCCAGGTGCCCTCTGCTGTTCAGGGCTTTCTCCGTGCTGTGTCTGGCTCTGCCAGATGAAATCCTCATATCCCCTGGTCTGTCTCATTTCTCTCTTGCCAACATGTTAAATGGAGAAAGTATTTTCAAGTATCCTGTGTTTCTCTTTGGTGGTATTTCTTGGAGGGCCACTGCTGGCTCCCTGTGTGTCTCCTTCCTATGTAGCCTTTTCTTTTGCTTTATGAGGTTTTCTTTGGGAACTATTTTTAGAGTTGAAATTGTCTGTGGGAGTTGGATGCTTATTGTGGTAGGTCTGTATTAGTAAATAGCACAGATTAGTAAGAGTGGATTTGAAGAAAAAAATGTTGGTGGCAAGGACCTGATGTATTTCAGTGGCATTTTTCTTTGGAGTACTTCCGGTCTGGTTCCTTTGGACTCACCTGAAAGGAGCCCAGTTCTCATGCTCTTGATGTTAGAGGGAACAGTAAGCTTCAGTTGCACCAACAGTTGCTTCAGAAGCGTGCTCCTCATCTGGGGAAAAATACATTTTAATGCACCTCGGGCATAAAGACTGTTCTTCGTTGCTTTTGTCATCACAGTGCTTGTTTGAAGGTGGTAGCAGAGATCTGGTCACACATGCTGGTGCTCCGGCAGTGTAGGCATCAGCCCTTCGGGGGTTTACAGGTACCAGAATACAAGTTGTGGCCAACCTCTGCATGCATGTAGTGAGGCTGGAGTTGGCCCTAATAGTACTCAGCTCCAAAAAAAGTGCCATGGCAGAACGCTGCTTGCAGCCTCCTGTTCTGGTAAGATGGGAAAGCTGTGCATGCAGATGCTGGTCTGTGAGCCCCTTGGTGCAGGGTGTTACTGACAGTAGAGCCAGTCTGTGGGTTTTGTGAGTGATAAACAACACTGTATGTTAGGACAGGATTCTTTTTATATATTTATCTTCTCTTTCTTTTAGAAAGATAAGCCAAGAAGGTTTTTTAACCCCTACCAAAAGTGAAAGTTCAGTGAGAAGTTCCAAATCGGGATTCACCAATTAAAGAGAATGATTTAATTAAGATCCAACTTTCTGTTGGGCCACAGCTTTTGAAAACTTTTGCTGAAATAATTCACTGACCCCTGGTGTCAGTGAACTACTGTATGATTAGGTTAGTTATTCTTCTGCAAGAGAAAATATTTTCTGGCTTACAGCATTACGAAAGTTGGACTGCATGAGGGCTGTAATAATTGGCTCTGTCTCCCTCTGTGTCAATTGTTTTTTGAATTAGTGACCATATGGGAACTAGCTTTCGCCTTGGCTATCTGCAGTGCCAGAGTGGTGGTGGGGGAAGCTTTTGGGGCATGCAAAAAGGGAGAAAAAGATCAGTAATTCTATATAAAGCAGATCTCACAATCGTTTCTTTTAGGCTGTGTAAACAATTAAAATAACTCTTGCTATTTTGAGAAAAGGAAAAAAAACAAAACAAAACAAAACAAAAAAACACCGAGAATGTAACTGACTTTAAATAGCATTATTTGGACTCTGCTATTTGAAACTTTTTCTTTCTGCTGGAGAATTTTGTGTATAACAGAGATTGGCCTTAAATAATTTGTAATTTCATACTGAAGACAATGTTAGTTTGTATCCAAGTCTAGCTATCAGATATTCCCAATTGCTGTAACAAATAGGTGTTTACTTAGAAAATAGGTTCTCACAAATGATTTTAAAAGGTAAGAGCACATCAAGATAACATCCAAGGTGATAGTCCTAAATTTTTTTAGGGTGAATTGACACTTACTTGCAGTCTTGCATTACTCATGCAGAGATCTGTGCTGGGTAGACTTTATGGCTGCTTTCCTCTTGAGAAAATGCACTGTGTAATGCACTGTGTCACTCACAAGGGATACATTAGATTAGCTTTTAAAAACAGGTCATTTTTATTTAGGTAATAATCTATAAGCTTTTCTCTTGCTAACTTGACCTTTTGATATGATAATGGGCTGTGTCAGATGGCAGATTGAAGCACTAGCAAAAAAAAAAAAAGTGCTTTTGAAGCAGGCTGCTATGATAATATTTGACTGCATTTGTTTTATAAATTAGAGCCCAATACTAGCTGAGAGATGATGAAATAAAAATGCAGCAGAAAGCTTTCTGAAGATTATGAGTCTCATTCCAGAGGAAACAGAAAAATAGTGCTGTGAATGCATCTATGTGCTCAGCAGCTCGAGTTGTACCTGGTAGCACTTGATGGAAAAGGAGGTCTGCGTATTAGAAACACTAGCTTTTCTTCTGGCATTTATCTGATTACTTTATTCTGGAACCGCTCAGAATACTTTACTAATCCTAACACTGCCCTTTGTATAGTGCAGTCTTGGTAGCTTTTAAGCAGAAACTTTGGCAAGCTTTGGCATCCGAGAGGAATGGAGGGGCAACGGTAACATGAAAGCCTTTGTGCAGTTTTGTCCATCTGGTGCCCAGTATGTTTTTGGGCTGTCCCCAACATTACCTACATAGCTCTGTGAGTATTACAGCACTGGCACATGGGCTATTTCTGCCCCACTTTCATCAGAGGGATGTAAATAACAAGGGTGCTTCAACAGAGTCAAATATTTTGTAAATAAAACTCACTTATGCTTCTTCCGTAGAGACCTACTGATTTTCGGAACTGTTAGGAATAGTTGTGGGATTATTTGTGGCTTTTCCAGCACCTGCTAGGGCAGTTGTCCTTGGCTGTACCTGACCAACTCTTATGAGGTCCTCCAGGAGTTGGTCTGACCTCACTTTTAGGGGGAAATGTTGGTAAAGGACAGAAAAGAGAGAAATGTAGTGCCAGTGAAAGGCAAGGATGTGGTTGGTGCTGGCACCCCGGGGAACTCTAGGAGGAAGAGGTTTGGGCTCCAGGGAGGGCAGCACCAGGGGAGAGGTGGAGGAGCACCGTCTCCCCTCTTCTGACTTTACCTGGCAGAGCAGGTCAAGGTATTGCCAGATTAAGTTCTTCCTGCATACCTGAGAAACTTTTCAGGCAGATATGCAGGGAATGGCTATAAAGGTTTGAAAATTTGCTCTATGCAGTTACTTAAAAAGCAGGGAGAGGGGAAAGAGTAGAGTGTGGAGGTCCATATTTCAAAGATGAGTGAATATGAATTGTTTTCCCTGAGAAAGTTAGTAAGCATGGTACCCAAAAACTGCATAGCAAATTCAATTGACCCCCGAACAGTAATTGTGTCAAATTCAAAGATGAAATTCAATCACCGAACTGTGAAATGGGAGAAATTTAATCCTCCTGTAAGTGAAAAAAGCAATATAGGCTTAACTCCAATGTTACTGCTGACACCTCCACTCCACCAGCAGCTGAGACACCAAAACAAACCTTTTTTCTTCTTTTTACTCCCCTTTTCCCTGCAAAATATACATAATTGGTTTTCCTGAAGGTTCAAATTAATTTCCAGAGATAGCTTACAGTGTAAATGTAGTCCACATTAAACTCAGGATTTTTACTCATATCTCATCCTTATCTCATGATTATGAGCAATAATGGACCATGGCAATACTGGCAATGTGGTGCCTATGTTGCACGCTGCCAAAACTCAACTGCAAGACTCTCTTATTTTGATGTCCTTTAATTTTGCCAAGTGTTAAGCACTTAAACCAAAGGCAGGCCAAGAGGCTCTGTAGAGGAAGAGCAATTTATGCTGCCAAGGTGAGTCCCTGCCTTCATCGCTGCCGACAGCTGCAGGACCCACACGACTCCACACTCTCTCCTTTTGGTGAAATGGGAAGGTGACAACCTGCTACTACAGTAACTTAATCTTTAACACCAAGTAAATGCGGCTCATTTACAAAAAAAAAAAAATTAAAAAAAAATATAAAAAAAATAAATAAAATAAATAATTAAATGCTTCCAGCAATGCTGATGGATTTTTCTAGTTTCCTTTCCATTTGCTTGCTTCCAGCACTTAGGCCATCCCAAGCTGTACAGCTGGGCAGTATACTTATTTATCCTGACTATGCCACACTCCACTTATATTGATTTGCTCTGTGTTGCATTTGCTATATTTTCTCAGTACCTGACTCCATTAAATGATTTGGGAAGTGCTGAGCTCTAAGTCTATAAATCAGCTCCTCAAGAAAAAAAAAAAAAAAGAGGAAAAACTGTTCTTATGATTTAAATGATCCCACAGCTTTTTCATATGTATAGCAAGGTAAAACATCAAAAATATAGATAAAATGAAGTTTTAGAATATGTGAGAAAGCTGAGTGTCTGTAAACCCTGAGAGAGAAGATAAAAGTCTGATCTTCCCCATTATTTTGGACATGAATGTAAAACTACCTGGAAGTTTATAATAGGACTATTGTGATTAAATTTCTGATATAACTTACAAGAACACAGCTGTATTTAAAATTCATTTCAGTAATGGGAATTAAGCATTCCTAGCTCTATCTTCTCAGTGTAGTATCACACACAAGCATTTTTACGCTCTGTTTTTAATATTTGATAGGCTTTGTTACTTCATTTTCAGGTGTGATTTCAGGTCGCTCTACTGAACACATCAAACAACATAATTTGTTGATAGCAAAACAAAGGATTAGTCTGATACAATTTCGACAAATTGTGCTCAGAAAGCATTTGTGGAATTGCAATTACAGCTCTGCTCCCAAGCAAAGGAGGAGATTTGCTTGGTTGTTGATTATCTCCTACAAATGGCTGTGCTGTATCTTCACCCACAGCTATCAGAACTGCAGGTGCACTTCCAGCTCCTTGTAGCAACCGTAGTCTCAAATTAAATCATGAGATTTGCTGCACTTGGTGCATTGCCTAATCCTTCATGCTTTAGAGAAGATGCTTTCTAATAAAGGAGTATTTCTCACACTTTGAGATTTTAATTGATAGCTACTCCTTATTTCACTTAGAGACTTTCTGTGCCAAAAGGATATCATTCATCTTTGATGGCAAAATATAGTCTTATAACTCAAAACTCTTTTAGGAGCTGGTAATAAGAAATGTGCTGGCAGTAAGCCAGTAACTGGCTGTTACTCTTCTAACATGTAGGAAAGTTGCCAGTCAGTCCCAACAGATGCTGGTTTTGCAGAATAGCTAACTACTTGAATGCTTTGAAAAATGAGCCATCTCTTTAAATTTCTCCTGCTTCTTAGCTTGCTTTCTGATTGCATACACTTAGGGAAATGAAGGTCTTAAGTTTATCTTTTCAAAATTGCAAAGATGTTTTATGATCCTATTATCAACCTGACTGCTTACAAATAAGCCATTTCAATATGTATGCAAAAATTGAATTGTTATATTTTGTATCTGGGTCAGGTTTGGACATCAAAATGTTTGTTAAGCTTTGAGCATGTGCTTAGTAAAGGCATTACCTCCTGCTTGCAAAAGGTAGTTGAAACACGAAGATAAAGCTCCAAAGTTCCCATCTCAGGAAAGAAAGTCCTGCATGAAATTACTCCTGTTTCAAAAACACCCTTGCTAAATATTGAAGCTGGCATTTAAAACAAAAACAAAACAAACAAACAAAACACACACACACAAACAAAACAAAACAAACAAACAAACAAAAAAACAGGAATTGCTTTCGTCTTTTATTGTTGCAGCCTTTGCAAGGGTAAAATCCTCCAAGACTAAGTGCCAGGAACAGCCTTCCGTGGTCCTAGACTGTGCTCAGCACTTCACAAAGTCCCCTCTAAAGTTAAATATCATCAAATGCTTTTCTTCCAATCAACTAAAATAAAACTCTAGTTACCAAAAACTTACTTTAGGTGAACTTTTTAAATGCAGAAGCAAAAGTATGAGTATCTTCTCTTGTTTCTCCTTGTTTTGCTCTGTTTTCATTTAAAGCAGGCAGGTTTTTATTATTGCCATGTTGTCCAGAACAGCTAGTGTCTATTGCTCCTGGAAATGGAGAAAATATTCAGACTTTTCAGGAGAGAAATAGAAGGTGTAAAGGCTGGAAGCAAGCAGTCCTGTACCTTCACTTTCCTAATGTTGAAGGTTGGTGATGGTTTCAGATGAGGGCATGTACAAGGGTGTCCCTTGAGTGAAGGGGCCCTTTATAGTGACTCTCACTGAATGGCTTCAAGCATTTTGCAGTATTGCTTTGAATATGGGTGGGGGGAAAAAATCTCAAATGTTTGAGCAGCAGCATCTCCTGTGCCGTTTAACTGAGGAGACATAAAAAAGCCAAGCTCTAGGTGTGCCAGAGACCATATCATTCAAGAAGTCAACAGGAGCTACAAGTAACGAGCTCCCCTTTCAACTTCATGATTGCTGGATGTCAAATTTGGGGTTGAAAAAATAAATAAATTATAGTCACATGAGCTATTTTAAAGTTTTCTTAGTTTCCCACAAGTTCTTAGTATATGAAGTGCTTAGAAGATGAACATTTCTAGAAGAAGGTATCATTACTTCTAGAGCTGGTGCTCAGCACAGGCTAAACATCACCCTTTTAGGTGACAGCAAGAGGAGGGTGCTCAGGAACAAGGCAGAGACATTCCTCGAGGGAAACTTTCAGCCACCATGGAGGCATTTTGAGATGAAAGGCCCTTCGAGTCTGTAAGTGAAGGCTATAGTAAAAAAAGTAACCTATGTTCCCCTGTAACCTAAGCTTAGCATTGGAGGAATCTGAATGCTGACTTCCTTTCGCTGTCAGTCAGAAAGAAACTTGGTTACCTGGGCATTCATGCCATTGAAGTAAACTTTTATCTGAGATATTTATTTTGGTTGAAGGAGAGAAATGCTAATGCGATACTTGTATACAGGTGCAATTTTTATGTTTTTGCTGGAAAGCATATTTAGAAAAATGCCTACACTCATTCACAGATTTATCACTGAGTTTTAAAATTTATTCAAAGCTTGAACTAATTTATAATATTGTCTCTCACTTTCAAATATCTTGTTTATGACATGAAAAATCCTGGTATCATACTGGCAGTTCACAGGGACAATCAAATTGCTAGTTTTCCTGAAGTCCTGAATCTTTAATAAGCCCCTTTATCTAGATTTTTGAAGCTAGTTCTGTTCAAATAAAAATCTAGGAATGCATTCAAAATACATTCACTTCTTCAAAACCATGAAGAAAGCATCTGGACTGTTCTGTGTTCAGAAAGCCATTTTTACAATGGGTTTGGGACCAGCGGCTGGAACCAGTTCTCCAGGCATCATTGCCAAAGACATTAATATTTTCAGTAAGTGTAATTGCAGCCGGGATAGTGGCATGCAGGAGGCTTTACTGCCTGGACTCAGGCTGATGGCTGCAGCTGTGTCCTGCCTGAGCTGCCTTCACATGGATCTATCGGGACTGGAGGAGCAGGACTTGGCTGCAGCTCAGCTTATGTGAGCATTTGCAAGCTAGGTGGTTGCTGCTGGGTGTCAGTGAGGTTTTTGGCTATGCTTTGTGCTACATGTTCGATTGGTATCACCCAACGAACAGGGTGAGTTGGAGTTTCCTTTGGCTGCACATCATTTTTAAGCCAGTTCTGCAAAATCTGATCCTGCTCACCCTGTGAAGCATCCATGTCCCTGCACCATGTCCCTGCACCATGTCCCTGCACTGTGCTCTGCCTGCAGCCTATGCAAGGCCAGCAGGAGTGGTTTTAGTATCTTCTGTTGTACAGAGGCCAAAATCAGTGCTTTGGCTTTTAAATCCTGGATGAATTTTTGCAGGACTCTTAGAGTTTCTTATTGAAAAGGAGCAAATATATATCAGATAATAAAAACACAATACACAATCAGAAGCAATTTTTCAGGGAGCTTGAATCTATACACCAGTATTAATTTAAAATTATAAAATCCACCTTACAAGGTCATAAACATCCATAAAATTAGTGCTTGTTGCCCTGTTCCCACAACTCAAAGCTCCAGTGTAAATGTAGGAAACTCAGTTATGATTTGGAGCACCCAGAGAACTGAGGATCAGGCCCGCAGTTGAGAAGTTATTTTGCTTGTTCCCGAAGTGAATGCTGTGAATGTGCTTCAGGGCCACGATGGTCTGCTCTAGAAGACAATTTGATTTCAGAAAGCAGTTATCAGCCTGTTAATAGTCAGCACTCAGTGACTCCAGTCTTTAAAATTTATATTCTCTCTATTTATTTGATAGGCTGAGCATTATCTGGCTTTTCTGTTGCAACAGCACTCGTACCCAGTGCCTGTTTTTCATATTTATATGTCTAATAAAACAGAACACTGACAGCTTAGACCTGTTCATTTGTATTTTATGCTTTCACTCTTTACTCTCAGTTTCTATGGGAACCTGGGCTGGTGCAACAACAGAGAATAAAGAGATGAAGAGAGGTCTTCAAAACCATAGCTCCTTTTCTGTGTGGAATTGCCAGCATTATACACCAAGCACAAGCAAGCAGAGAACCAAATAAACTTAGAAAGGAGAATCGGGGCAAGTTAAATGCAAGAAAGTTGATGGTAATTGAGTTTCCTCATGGAAGCAGAGTAGAGAGAAGGTCCTCCTTCCTGAAATACTTTGCTCGGGTGGTTTTATGCTTTAATGTTTTGAAAATCTGTGTCCAGTGCTTAAAAGTTAGGTTTACTTTTTCTGATGAGGAGATAACAATTTTTATTAACTTCTTTTTATAGCTATTTCAGTTTAGTCTTCCACTGTTAAATAAAACAACAACAACAACAAAAAAAAACTACACACTCTCCACTTGATATAATTATTTATAGCTCATGAGTTGGAAACCTGGCATAATGTACAACGTATGGAAAGGAAATGTATGCAAAGGAAAATACATTGTAGTTGATATATCACAATATCATTTAGCATCCACTGCTTTGGTATCTGCTAGTGAATCAAGTGAATAGATTAGCTGAGATAATTAGCTGAAGTAATTAGTAGGAAATAATTAGGAAAACCTCCTGAGGACATTCCTTGCAGCGGCACAGCGTGTATATAAATTCTTTAGGAGATGCTAGTGTTTCAAACTGACTTGGAAGCATATGAATGTAATACTTTGAATACAGATTGCATAAGGCTATAATTTAAAATAAATATATAAATAAAATCGCATCTTTCAACTGGTCTGGATTTAAAACACAGTGGCATTACCAAACTTTGCACATATACAAAGTATACACACATATACAGATATCCACAGAAAAGGTCTTTGAAACAGTGGGTTTTGTCGGCCTTATAATGATAAGACTTATTAGCAGTTCCTGAAAGAAGTCATTTGTTTGGTTTAATGATCATATGCATTGAGGTGGATGTTCACAGCTGTGTTCCTGAATATCTAGAATTGGCTATCAACAGATAATGAGATATTCCTCACAGAATCAGCTGAAGCCAGGACACCCTTTGGGATACTTAGTATTATCATCACTGTACTATTGTTTTTCTTAAAAATGCTTATTTCTGAGGTCAAGCAGGCTTGTTTGAGATCATCTGCTCTTACAGGCTCCTTCCAGAACCTGAATTTCTGAGTGGATTGATGTGGCAATCACACTGAAATAACCTTTTTTTCTCACTACTGCTTTCTTTGAAGCCAGTTTGGGTTGGTATTGCTGATTTAGGATAGGTTGTATTAGATTAACTTGCTTGGCTTCCCTTGCTACCACTGTTTGGGTCTGTTGGTTCAGAAGCAATAGAGTAGCTTAAAAACCTTGAAGTTTTCAGTACTACTGAACAGCATTATGAACAACCCTGGACAAGTTGCTTTTCTATGTCCCTTGGTTTAAGAATCAGAAGAACAACATTTAAGATCTACTAAAGCAAGGAACTACATCGGAAGTTGACATTGTTGCATTATCTTCATCATCCCATGTCACAGCTTCCAGGGGCATCTCAACATCTTTTTTCAGAGCTCCTTGAAATGTTTTTTTCCTTATGCTTCCTGCTTGCTTTGTTTTTGAAGTAGAGTGATTTCAAAATTATATTTCTATGTAGTGTTCAAAAGGGGAGTGGTAAGCATTTCACTTCATAGCACAGCATCTATGAATAGCTTTTTATCCATGCCAGGAAGTTCATCTTTCTTTTCAGTCATCTCTTTACTCTCATTGTTACCCCTGAATTTATATAGGCTACTGTTGGGCAAGAAATTCCTTTGCAATTCCAAACTTTTTTTTTTCTTTTTTCTTTTTTTCTTTTTTTCTTTTTTTCTTTTTTCAATGAGAGAACCTCACTATCCCCTTCTCCTTTCTTCTGTCCTCATTATTGTGGTGCTTCGCCCTCTGATATATCTAAGTGTCTCTCAGTTGTTCCAACAGAAGAGAATAAATAAAACAGCACTAGATTCCCTTTATTTCTGCTCCAGTGGAAGTTTCAGAGATTTATGTTTTGTAGACATTCATCAAGGTAAGCAATGATATAGCAGCCTTGTCTCTATGGTCCTTCCACATCCCCACGGTGGAAGAACACTGAGACTCACGGCAGAACCCTGTGCTCTCCAGAAAGTGGTCTCTTCCACCTCCACTGAAATGCTTTGGACTTCTCCAGTGGAATACAGGTTCGAATGACTTTGACCACTTCATAAGGGTTTACTAAGGATGTAGTCTATTCAATTAAGAAACGGGGTTGGCTCTGGAATGTAAGTTGACCCTTCTCAAAACTGCCAGGGCAACAAGCGAACTTAACAGGACCAGAGGGGTCTTTTGACTTGTGATGAGCTTTTCGGGCTCAAGAAATTGGGGAAGGGTAGCTTGCTGGTATCTGCCATGGGGTACAATATTCCTGGGGTCTTGGAGGGTCTCCACTGCTATGTGTAGAAGACTTCCAGCTGGCAAGACTGGTAAACCTGACCTACCTCTGTGCTACTTGTAGTGTCATAGCTCAGCTTTGTGGGTAGCAAAGAACAGATAAGCATGCAATTAGATTGTCTGTGTAGAAGACTTTAAGGAACCAGGCATCAGATTTAGGCTCATCCTTGTGAGAATTCCTGAAATGAGAGCAGGATTTCTAGTGGCAGGCAGCCTCTTTGAGGTCAGCCCCCCATAATAACCACAGGATCTCTGCTCCAGCCCCTGCAGGAAGAGCTGAAGAAGGAATGTTGCAATGGTCTCAAACCTATGACCTTGAATTCACAGTCATCTCTGTGTGCTACCTGATCTTTTGAGCTACTGGACACTCAACCTTTTGTATTACAGGGGAAACATGATCCCTCCAGTTCATTGCTAATGCCTCCTACACACATCCGAGTGTGGGTCACCAGAGCCCAGGGGTTCCTCGCTCCTTCCCAAACCTGGGCACAGGCAGAGAGAGCTGCATCTCTTCTGGTGTCCTTAAACCTTTTGGTTCCCACCATGCGACTTATATCGGGAGTTGTCCTGACTAGATGCCTACATGAATTACTGCTCCCAGGGAGTATCCAAAACATCAGGATCAGACAAAAACAATCTGAAGGAAGTCACTCCAAATTGTGTAGCCTCCCCAAGAAGGCAGGCAATTTTGACAAATCTTGTACCCCTCAATTCAACCGTAGCAAGGAACTGCTTTAAAAACGAATGATTAAATTAAAAATGTCACAGAAATGACAAGTTGAAGCTGCTATAGCCCAGTGGTGTCAGCATTGATAAAGAACGAAGCTAACAGGACAAAGGAATGAGATTAATTTGGGAATCATATCTGTTCAAGATGTGACTACCTCCACTTCCTTTGCCTCCAAGATTGAAAAAAAAAAAAAAGAGTGGTGCATAGACCTAATGATAGACCTAATGTTAGAAAGGCAATATTTTTTAGCTTTTGGGGAGGGCAATCTGCATAGTGCTGCATATTAATGGAAAAACAGGAGGTCCTGCTGCACTGTGGGTAGAGAAATCAAGAGAAAAATGGGAGTAAGGCAGAGTATCAGAGCAGCTAAGCAGGAAACAAATAGCAGGGAAGGAAAATATGCAGCAGAGGCAGAGGGCAGCACATTTCAGTGTAGCTGCTCATCACAGGGCAGCATGCCTGCAACTGCTTGCTTAGCACCAGTGTCTTCCTGTCAGGTTGAAAACAAGGGGACAAAAGCCTTTTTTCACAGCTTTTTAGCTAAATAGGCTTGTTCTTCTCTCTGTGAACCCAAAGGAGAGGTTTTGCCGGTTTGAAGCCCCGGCAGCTCTGGAAATAACACAGCTGCTGTGAAGAGGGATCTTGCAGGTCTTGGCTACAAAGGATTGAAACCCACTCTACTAGAAATAAATAAATAAATAAAAAGAAAACCCACATGTATTTTTGTGGTATAGTAAGATGAAACAGTGCTATCTATTTAAGAAGCTTCTCTTTTTTCGTCCCCCTGCTGGATGCATACGTTCCTAATTCCCTTGTAGCACTAAGAAAGGCTTCTGACTTTCCCTGGGTTGCCCATTATTAATCAGGAGTTGGCGGCATTTGACGCTGAAGTGCCATACAGTAAAATCTCACAATTACGCTTCTTTGGCATGTAGCTGAGTTCAGCCCTTTTCTAATTCATTATCAATTCTGTTTCGTGGCAAGGGAAGTTAATTCAAAACCACCACTGCTAATTCCAGGAAAAGAAGAAGGCATTAAGTCTCTTTGGGGAGTTTCAAGTGACAGCATAGCCATTAGTGAAGTGGAAATGCAGGAAGACAGTCTTTATCAGAAACCAAGTGTTTGGCTGTAAAATTCTTCCCCAGGTAATACATGGGGTAAATACAGTCAGTATTTACCTTTTAGCTAAGTATTATTTTTGCTACATTAAGAAATAAGTGTTATTGGGCCTCTCCATCTTCTTAGCGAATAGCAGTCAGAACTTTGCTGTTTATTAAAGAGGGTGATGAGGAAAAAAATCATTAAAAAAGTGCATGCATCTCTTTGAGAGCAGAAATGAATGCAACTTTGGAAAGATTTTGTGTATAGAGTGTCAAGTAGGTGATATTGGAGAAGTGTTTGCAATGCAAAAAATCCTTGCTTTGATCTAGGCTTTGTATCAGATCATGGAATAGAGAGGATCATTCCTTTGCAACTGCTTATGTTTCTGTTGGAAGAAGCATCTCTGTACCACAAAGATACTTAAGAGTTTAATGAAAAATATTGGATTTATTACAAAAATATAAATTGTGGAACAATCCACTTCTTACTGGAGCCAGGGGATGCTAAGCTGTATTTTCTGCTCCTGAAGCCCTTGTTGTGGAGCTTCTCATGAGGATGATGACTACAAGGATCATCTTGCTGTCAAAACTCTGCTACTTCTTCATGTAACACATTTTCAGTAGCTCCTGTGAAACCATGGAGCCTCAGCTGAGGCTGTGAGAGAATGCATGGAACTAGTACTACGTGCTTGCCCTGCTTGTGAGAGCTGGGCAACATTTAAACAGCACTTCTTCCAAGCTCAGGATCGGTGCATCCCTAAGAGTAGGAAATCAAGGAAGGGGGGCAGGAAACTTGTGTGGATGATCAAGGAGCTCATTGACAAGATCAAAAGGAAGAGGAAGGTCTATGAAATGTGGACAAAGGGCCTATCCTCTTGGGAGGAGCATAGAAGTGTTGTGAGGACCTGCAGGGACGCAACGAGGAAGGCTAAAGCCCACCTAGAGATGAGGCTTGCAAAAGAGATAAAGGATAATAACAAGGGTTTTTTTAAGTATGTAAACAGTAAAAGGAGAACTAGGGATAATATGGGTCCCTTGCTGAATGAGGGGGGTGTCCTGGTAACAGGAGACGCCGAGAAGGCGGAGATACTGAATGCTTCAGTCTTTGCTTCAGTCTTTGCTTCAAGGACTCCCCCCTGGGACTCCTCGACCCTGGAGGGAGAAGAAAGGGTATAGGAAATGGAGGGCTCCCCCCTGGTTGACAAAAGAGTGGTTTGGAAGTGTCTGAGTGGTATCGATGCACACAAATCCATGGGCCCCGATGGGATGCATCCACCTGTGCTAAGGGAGTTGGCAGAGGTGATCGCCGAACCATTCTATATCATCTTTGAAAGGTCCTGGAGAACAGGAGGGGTGCCTGAAGACAGGAGGATAGTCATTGTCACTCCAGTCTTCAAGAAGGGCAAGAAGGAGGATCCGGGAAACTACAGACCAATCTCACCTCTGTCCCTGGAAAGGTATTGGAGCAGCTTGTTCTGGATGCCATCTCCAAGCAAGTGGAAGAGAAGAAGGTTATGAGGAGTAGTCAGCATGGATTCACCAAGGGGAAGTCATGCTCGACCAACCTCGTTGCCTTCTATGATGGCATCACCAGCTGGGTAGATGGGGGGAGAGCAGTGGATGTCATCTACTTTGACTTTTGCAAGGCTTTCGATACTGTCTCCCATGATATCCTGCTAGCAAAGCTGAGAAAGCGTGGGATAGAGGAGTGGACAGTAAGGTGGGCTGAGAACTGGCTGCCTGGCCAAGCTCAGAGGGTGGTGATCGACAGAGCAGAGTCTGGCTGGAGGCCTGTGACTAGCGGTGTTCCCCAGGGGTCGGTGCTGGGTCTGGTGTTATTCAACATCTTCATTGACGACCTCGAGGAGGGAATAGTGTCTGCCCTCAGCAAGTACGCCGATGACACAAAGCTGGGAGGAGTGGCTGACGCACCAGAAGGCTGTGCTGCCATTCAGCAAGACCTGGACTGGCTGGAGAGATGGGCAGGAAGAAACCAAATTAGGTTTAATAAGAGCAAATGTAGAGTCCTGCACCTGGGAAGGAACAACCACACATACAGGTACAGGCTGGGGGATGACCTGCTGGAGAGGAGCTCTGAGGAGAAGGACCTGGGGGTCCTGGTGGACGACAAGTTGACCATGAGCCAGCAGTGTGCCCTGGTGGCCAAGAGGGCCAGTGGGATCCTGGCATGCATTAAAAGGAACGTAGCCAGGAGGTCAAGGGAGGTGATCCTCCCCTCTACTCTGCCCTGGCCAGGCCTCACCTGGAGTACTGTGGCCAGTTCTGGGCTCCCTGGTACAAAAAAGACAGGGATCTCCTGGAAAGAATCCAGCAGAGGGCCACAAAGATGATATGGGGCCTGGAGCATCTTTGCTATGAAGAAAGGCTGAGAGACCTGGGTCTGTTCAGCCTGGAGAAGAGAAGACTGAGAGGGGATCTTATCAATGTGTATAAATATCTGAGGCGGGGGAGACAGAAGGATGTAGCTAACCTCTTCTCACTGGGAAGTGGGGATAGGACAAGGGGCAATGGCCGCAAGAATGGCCGCACAGGAAGTTCCACACCGACATGCATAAGAACTTCTTCACGGTGAGGGTGATGGAGCACTGGAACAGGCGGCCTAGAGAGGTTGTGGAGTCTCCTTCTCTGGAGATATTCAAGGCCCGTCTGGATGCCTACCTGGACAGCCTGCTCTGAGGAACCTGCTTTGGCAGGGGGGTTGGACCCGACAATCTTTCGAGGTCCCTTCCAACCCCTTCAGTTCTGTGATTCTGTGATTCTCCCTGGGCATCCTCACAGTTGTTCTCCAGAGCACGTAATGTGCAAAATGGGCTTTTGATCTAATCCCAGATATCCCACAGATGATCTCTTCGTAAATAAGTCTTTCAGTGTGCCTTCATTTGCAAATAAGGAAACAGATACTGAAAGATTAAGCAAATAAACCAGGAGTCAAAAAAGAAAAGCCAAGGCAGAGATGGAGAAGAGATGGAGCTGGCACCGTCCTGCTCTCTCACATCTTCCATCCACAGATTGAAATGTAACTGGCAGAGAAAGAGTGGAAAAAGTTTAACCTGCAGAATTACTTCTTGTTTAATGTGCTAACATAGGGTCATTGTAGCAAACAGCAAGAAGATGTTGACATTTCTATTTTCAGTGAAAGAATTAGTCTATAAATTTTAGAAACTTTAATTTGGAGAAGGGTTCCTTACAGCAGACCATGCTCAGCATTACCCAGATACTGCTCAGGTATTAATGCCCAGATAAGCATTTAGATACTTGCATATGCTAAGTAAATCTTGCTGCTGTACCAGGGTGGAACAGAAAGGCATGGAGGTACCAGGTACTGTATGTTTGTATAAAGGCATGCTGTTCTGTACTCGTTTCCTAGTAATTCCTGACATTCAGTTTGTCTTTTTGAGCATCCCTGACCACTGAACCATTGCTTTCATAGGACTGGACAATTATGTCGGAGCCCATCTTATCACGTGTATAGTTTGGGTTATTTTTTCTGTGTATATAAGTTCATCTCTGTTTCATTTCATCTGACATTTTATTGGCAAGTCACTGAATATCCTAAGGTCCTTCTGCAGCTATTCATGGTTCACCCTGTTTTTTCTGCTACTCTGGGTAGCTTAATGTCAACAGAAAACCACATCACTCTACTATTGAACCACTATTTATCCAGTTCAATTTTAAAGCCATCAAATGGCACAGGTTCCAACAAAGTGCCCTGAAGGATCACAGGTGACTGACCTCTATGCTCTGAAGCAGTTAGTTCTCCAGTTCTCCATGAGAAGACCTTTCCTTGTATCTTCTGGCAGCTTAGTGTCTTTAATTGCCTTTGCCTGGGGAACCTTCTGAGATGTTTTTTTGGAAACCAAATAAACTCTGTCAAGGAGATCAGCCTTATCCATAACCCTTTCAGTAACACTGTGTCCCTTTTTCCTTTGTGGAAGAGAACATATCAAATTTCTTCCTGTGTCTGCTAATTCTGCTCTTGATTATAGTTTTCACTAATTTAGATACATATGCTACAAGCCGTAGCTCTCCAGATCAGCACTGCAAGCCTTTTAAAATATTTTTACTGACTCCTGAGGAAGCAGTAAGGATATTAACCTGCCATTCAGCATATACATACGTACTTCCAATATATTTGTTACCTATGGGAAAGGTATTTGGGGAGCTTAGGGGACATTACAGTGTTGCACATAATATAAGCAGAGGGGCTCTGGGGGATATTGCTGCACTACATGAGACACTAGGGTAAACTGGGAATATTGTAGTTGTCATGTGTTCTTTTTTTGAAATAACAGCGTTATTTAGAAAAAATTAAGCTGCTTATAAACATAGAATAGAAGACAAGTTGAAATCCGTAAGTGTAAAAGAAAGTCTCCTGAAGACAAGGCCTTGCTAGAGTTTTTTTAAGCATATGGGTCTGTAGCAATGAGCTGAAGGGTTGCCTGTGGAAACATGGGATATTTCTGCCCTCCAGTGGAAGCATGGGAAAGTGCCTTTCAGAAGTCGTCAAGGCTGGAATATGGATGGGAGCCCATATGAGAGTGTTAAGAGGCTTCCAGGAAACTCATTGTTTTTGATTCTCTGTCCCCTGAATTATCATCAGCATTTCTCAACAACAACCACTTGGTCTTCGTTAGGTCTCCTGCCCGTGTGGTTAGGTCTCCACCCATCATTACTTCTACTGAAATGAATTTTCCAGTTTTGAGGCACTGAACCGATGATGTGCAACCGGTGACATTTCAGTGTTGTAGTATGTGATTCTGGCTTGGAAGCGTGTTTTGGGGAGCACTTGGCAATCAATGCAAGTTATGTTCAACTCCTGGCATGTTTTGTGCCCCTCTCTAAAATGAGTTGAGTACTTGGGAAGTGTATTAGGAAATACTTTCCCAAGTTGCAAAAAAATCAAATGAGATGTTGAGCTGCTTTGAGCTGAGGAGTTTAGATCCTTCCAGCTTCCTGATATTCCCAAAATGAGATAGCTTGCATCATTTTTCAAGCCAAGGAATAACCTGCATTAGAAAAATATGGGGTTTGAGGTGGTTTGTTTGGTTTGGATTTCTTTTCTTTTCTCTAATTAGTACATGATAATATTGAAATGTTGACAAAGCACTTGGCAGATTTCTCATGTGGTGAATTTAGGATTTGCATCAGTGAATAAAAGAAAACTATGTTTTTTTCCTCATGTGAACCACCATATGTTAAATACTGTCTGAAAAAAACTTCCTTTTATCTAGTCAAGACAAGTTGTAAGATTGAACAGCTCATCTCTCCCCTTGTAGAACAAAAACAGACTTCCAGATCAGGCGCCAGGCACTCTGGAACACAACTTTTTTTTTTTTTTTTTTTTAAGTGATTTATACAATGCAAGAAGGGGCTGAGTTTCTCAATTTATTCCCATCTTTTTATATACAAATACATTGGAAGTGCCAATATAAAAATGGCCTCACTGGGTCAGACAAAAGATGGTGCTAACTCTGTATCCTGTCTGTGACTGTGCTCAACACCAGGCATCTAGAAAAAAGAGCCAAGAAGATGCTTGGGATATTAATTGATAATCCACCAGTCTCCAATGATTTGGGACTAAGAAACTTCCTGCGTGTGGGTGCTGTCTATGTATTTAGTAGCTCTCAATTATTTTTCCCCCTTGATTATGCTTAGCCACTTTATATATGCCATGCAAGTTCTAGAGCTTTCTCATCTCCTGAGTTGTCTTATTCCTGCAACAGAAATGGACTGTGATCCACACTGTTACACCTCTTGGTACTTTTTCCAGTTGTACTCTATAGTTTTTGAGAATGGAGGGGATAAAGATGGCCAAATCAGCCCATTTCTGCATGTGCAAGATTAGGATTTTTTTCTTGACATTGATCGTTGCATTTCTTCAGAATTTCAAGTGAGTATATATTACTTTGTCCCTTGGTATCTTTAAGTCCTTCTGCATTTTTTCACCTTGTGCTTTTCTTTGCTATCTTTAGTGATTCAATATCCTCAACCAATGTTGTTGTTTTACTTATTCCTCCCTTTTACATATAGTCTCTAAAGATGTTGAACAGGAGAGATTTGAAGAACTCTTGGCCTCCTTCCATTAGGAAAACCAGCCACTTATTACTATCTGCTGTTTCCTATTTTTAACCTTTTTTTAATCAATGCAAAGACCTTTCCTCTTATCTCATGGCAGCTTAATTTTTCTAACAGCCTTTCAAACCTTGTCAAATGCCTTCTGGAAATCCAAGCCAACTATATCGACCAGATCTCTCCTGCCCATGTGCATGTCTACTTCTTCAAAGAACTCCAGTAGACTTGTGAAGCAAGTTGGCTCTTCCCCAAAGAAGTCAGATTTATCCATGTGTCAACTAATTCTGTTAGTACAGATGTCGGGCTTAGTTGTGTACAGCACTCTGGATCACATCAAAAAGCCGCTTCCATCCCTCAGTGAGCAGAGTTAGTTACAAACCACAGTTAGTAGTTCACCTTGAGTTCATTCAGAAGTGCTGAGTGAACACCATCTGGGGCTGGAGATGTGTTAATATTCATTTAGTCGACTTGGGTCCCCTACTGACACTTCAATTGATGGCGGTTACTCTGGTGATTCCCTTGGGAAGGAAGATTGCGGTAGCAGGATCTCCCCAAGATCTTCCATGCTGAACTGAGGGGTAAAAAGTGCACTGAGTGTTTCCTCACATGGCTTTGTTCTTCTCAGTGTGCTCTTTCTAGAGCATGATCCTCTGGAGACCCTACAGCCTACCATCAGGCTTCTTGCTGTTGCTGTGATTGAGAAGGATTTATTATTTGTTTTTAAGCCTTTTGAAGTTGTTACTTCATGTGTATATATACATATGTATAATGTCCTTCCTTATGGTGTTTTTTCTTTAAACCGGACAGGGTTTGATTCTTTGTTACATTCTGCTGCTAAGATTCAATTCTCCCAATGAACTTTTAACTGCTCTTTGAATTACCTTTTTTTTTTTTTTTTTAAAGTGCAAGAGTCATGTTTTTATTTTAAACCTCTTTTCAGACCTTAAGGCATGTTAAATCTTAGTACATCATGGTTCCCCCATAGGGAGGCTCTTCAGTGGTAGTACTTTGAACTGGACTTTGCATATTGTTCAGCATCAAATCACAAGTTTGAGGAAGTTCCTCTTTCCTAGGAGGAAGTTATTATTATACTCTCCTGTTGTTCACTTCCATCTGCACTACAGAGTCTAGCTCCACACTTTTCTTTAGGGCAGTTCTCATCAATAGCATCATCATAGCAGCATTTTTCCATTGCAAGTTACCTCCCCAGCAGTCTGTTGCTGCTGCGTGGCAGTAGTCTGGCAGATGTGCTCAGGAGTCCTGAGCATTTTCTTCCTCCTCTCTTTTCCCGTGTTTCACTTCTGTGTCCCTATGGTGCAACCAGAGCATTGTCTGCCTGGTTGCTTCTCATCATGTCAGATTCTTGTGCTCTGGGTAGGGTTTCCGATGGCTAGTCATTCAATTCACCCTCTGCCACCTCCCAGTTCAGACCAACACCAGGGGTCCTGTTGACAAGTCCTTTCACTAGGAGGCTTATCATTTTTTGTCTGACAGAGTTGCAGAGCTAATGTCAGTGAGAAGAAGTGGTTTGCAGAGGTGGCTGCTTTGGAACCAAGTAGAAAAGGAACTGGCTGCTTTGGAACCAAGTAGAAAAGGAACTGGCTGCTTTGGGACCAAGTAGAAAAGGAACTGGCTTTTAGACTTGTGCAAACTGAGCGTGTGTATTCACAAGTTCAACCTTTTACTTTTTTTCAAACCTAGGGCTTCTCCCTGGCTTCTCACTATCTTCCTGTCTAAAGTGGGGTTGGAATTTCATTTCGACAGGAAGATCGATCTTCCAATAATGGGAGTCTCATTCTCTTAGGACCAAATCGATACTTCATTGTGAGTTTTGGAGTGTGATGACAGTGAACATGTGGCAGCATGTCTTATTGCAGTCACTCAGTGGTAAGAAATACATATGCCACTTTTTGAAGAAAGCAGGTACTTGTGTCCTTCAGGATGAGCAGACCTCTTACAGACGGGGTTCTGTGTTGAGAGGGATTGAACTGGCAGCAAGTGCAATCCCATTTCTGTGCCATGGACCATCTTGGAAGAGGAGAGATGCTCAAGTATACACACCTTGTGATGTTGCGGGGTGTTTTCCAGATTCACAGGGCACAATGTATACAAGTGACCTGCCCTGAAGGACCCCAGTGCCTGCCTATGTATATGGCAGGGTCCAAGACTGATTTCGCTTTTGAAAATGATACAACAAGGATGAAAAGTCCTAGCAAATAAGTCAAATTAAAAGGTTAAGCACAGGATAGTATCAGGACCGAGTTGGTTAAGTGGGACCCAGTTTCACTGATCTCTTCCCACAGTTTCATCTGTCTGCCAGAAAAAAACAAGCAGAGTGAAAATCTTGCTTTGTGTGCACACGTACTTGCTTTGTAAGGAAAAATCTGCTTCCTGCCTGCTCCCACTTTTTCGGTAGGATCCTATGTAATATTCCCCTCCTCCCCGCCTTCTCCTTATATGTCACCTTTTTTTCAAAGTAAATTAGGATGAAACATTCCGGATGCAACAACTTCAGCAGTGCCAGCATTTGACGTTTGCCAAATGATGGTTTTGTAGTAACACTTTTGGAGGTCTGGTCTGGTGACCCCAGTGCAATGAACAGCTCTTCTTTGGTGATCTGTGGGCCACTGAATTCTGTCAAGAAAAACAGAGTTCACCCATCTGCTGCAGCAGCATCTCCAGGTCCTGTCACACATGGGGCTGCTTGACAACTTGGAAGAAGTTATACAGGAAACATTGCAAAAATGGCTCTGGGCAGCCCTTGGAGAAGACACAAGTTTGCTCAAAGTAGACTACTTCTGAACAGTCATCAACCTGGAAACCATTTAGGAAACTATTTTTTCCTAGAAAGTTAGGGCCATTTAAAAACAAGAAGCAAGTTCATACAGGTCACTGGGCAAAACATAGAGTTCATTGTTGTTTGAAACCCATGGGACTTCAACAAATGTGCAATAAATAGCAAACAAGGTGAGTCGGATATATAAATAATGTCTAGCATCAGTATATTGATTTGTTATCCAAAAAAAATAATAATAATAATAATCTAGAGGAAGAATAGAACAATCAAGTCTTTTTAATGAGTATTGCGGTTGCCATGGTGAACATTTACTTATGCAAGCAACATAGTCCTACATTAAGGGTGGCGGCAAAAGGGCCATTAAGTATTTACATGGTTAGATGAGCAGCTTTGGGATCCATGGGAACTAATTAGGAGTTTGCAATACCCTTATCAGATCATGAGATTTTGTAAAGCAGAAGAGCAGCAAGCAGAATTAACTGTGATTTGAGCAGCATAAAGCTGTAATTAGACTGAATTTTCCTTGAGATCACATCTCGCTTTCCTAGGATGCACTTTCTAACATTTCTAACCAGATAGAGGAGGCTGCACTTTGCTAGGTCCTGCATTTTTGCCACCTAACCTTACCCATAAAAGTGGCCTAGAAGAAAGCTGGAGAGGGACTCTCTCAGGGAGTGTAGCCATGGAATCAGGAATAACGGCTTTGAACAAATGGAGGCGAGATTTAGATGAGATGTGACGTGAGGAAGAAATTCTTCACTCAGAGCACAAAGCACACATGGGAATTAGGGCTGAAGATGCACCTGTCTTCTGTTCTTCTCTGTAAAGAATAGAATGAAATTACCTAAAAACCAGTGTCAAAAATAAACCCAGGGCACAAGATGGGAGGTGCAGGGCAGTCCCTGTGGCCGAGGGGCAGCCTTTCTCTCTGGCAAGCCAAATGGCCCGGGGGAGCCAGCCCCAGAAAAGAGGCCCTCAGCCCCCCCCAACCCTCCTCCTTGTCCACGTGAGGGTATCTTCCAGGCCACTCTCAACAGAGCCGCCTTTGGCCATGCGTGGGCCACTCCATCACAGAGGCTTGCTGAGGTCCCAGTGGCCACCACTGCCCCGCCTTTGCTGTGGGCCCTATAAAACAGGCCCCCTGCAGCTGGCCCACCACTCGCTGAGCATCTAGGCCCTCTGACTGCCAGCTTGTGTGGCAGGAAGAAGACTAGAAGAGCAAGGCGAGCAGCAGCCTCCTTGGTGTGCGAGGACAGTGATGCAGTCCAGTGAAGCACCAAGAAGGAATGCACCTTACCAGAAGGAGACGTGTCGTGGGCGGAGGGATAGTGTCGGTGGCACAAGAGACACTAGTGCCCAAGGAACCTCTGGCGCCCAGCCCACAGACACATACAGGCAGTACCATTGACACCGCAACAATTCGGAGAACATGCCAGTCCCTCAAACACCCAGCAACAGGGGGCCTGGGCCTTACCATAGGAACTTCTTTTTTTTTGGGGGGGGGGGGGGGGGGAAGGGGAATAGGCTACAGTTGCCCCAGGGGATGTTTAGGTTGGAAATTAGGAAGAACTTCTTTACCAAAAGTGTTGTTAGGAATGGGCTGCCCAGGGAAGTGGTTGAGTCACTATCCCAGGAGGTCTTGAAAAAACCTTTAGATGTGGAGCTTAGTGATCTGGTTTAGTGGAGGATTTGTTAGTGTTAGTCCAGAGGTTGGACTTGGTGATCTTGGAGATCTCTTCCAAGCTAGCTGATTCTGTGATTCTGTGATATGGAAAGTGTTTTCTCAAAAGTAAATAAGAAGAGTGGGAAAAAAAAAAAAAGCAACTTCATGCCATCTTCTGTCTACGGATCCAAACACCTAAATTCAGAACTCGTGAATAGATTAGAGGGAAGTTAGTGACTTGTCTCCTTACTGTAATACATTCTGTTCTGTATTTGACGGGCAGTTATCATCAGGGACAAGCAAGCATGCAGTTATGTGAGGTTTGTTTTGCACTGACCTTGTATTACTGTAGAAACTAGGGATTTTTACTAGGCTAGCATATTATTCACTACCACTCATTACACCCAAGCCATAGCTGATTTAGTTGGCAAATTTGAGGATTTCAGTCTGAATTTTATCTCAGTACTAAACCATGATTTAGAAAGAATAAACTCAAAAATAATATGTTATAGGTGAAAAGTCCCTGGCAATTCCTCAATGAACTGCATTTGACTCAAGCTGTGTCAGTCTGAAGAGGGATGTTAGATGTTGTGCGTCAACCCAACAACATAAATCTAATATTTTATTCAAAAAGGTTGCTTATTTGTACTAGCATTAGCATGTGAGAAGAGAAATGTGCCAAGAAGGCCATTAAGGCATAATACTGCAGGGTGCTGCAATAGCAAAGATAAAGAAAGCCAACTGAAGTGCATTGTGCTCTCAGTTTATTCTCATCAGCCAGACAGAAGAGCTTTCTCTTTGCAACGTATGTGCCTATAAACGTTTCTTTGCAATCTGATCCTAACCAAACTCTTCTGCTGTAATGAGCACAGCTGTGGAAAAAAGCCAACAGCAGCTTTCTTGGGAGTTGGGATGGGGTGGCTGGGAAGTAAAACTCAGTGGAGTGCAGTGCAGTGCAGTGAGCTAAAACATATAATAGCTACCTTTTGTCCAGTGGGTCTAATATTTTGCTTGAAGATCTTTATAACACAGAAAAGCTCAAAAAACAAAACAAAACAAACAAACAAAAAAACCACTGTACCACATATCCGCTGCATGGAAATGTGATGACAATGGGCTATATGTAGATAGTAAACCAGTATTTCTCCCACCTAGCAACTGTGACGATGCCCAAGGAAAACTGGTGGGGATTTTTCTTACTGAAAGTGTTGAACTGTCAGCGAGTAAATGCTGTATAGAGAGACATGATTTCAGCAAGAGTTCATCTGGAAAAAAAATTGTTGATGGATAACATTCTTAAATGATATTTCAATCTGTGTTGATTTGATTTCATTCAAATGAAATTGAGATGCAAATTTCATTTGGTATGTCAGAGTGCAGTGTTTGAGGTGCAGTGAAAAATTATTTGCTTTCCCTTGGAATTTTGTTTTCCATTAAATTCCAGGTGTTGTTGTTGCTGCGTGGAGTAGCAGCATGTTGGAGCTCAAAAAGGTTACCCACATTTCACTTTTCCACTGTCAGCAATGAGTTTTCCACCCAGCGTTAATCCAGCCTACTGTAGACAATAGCACTGTCAGCAACTGTTTTGAGGGACTGAAGTCCCTCACTGCCAAGCCAAGATAGAGATGCACTGGCAACAAGGCTGTTTCTTTGGTCTCCAGCTAGCACCCGCATGATAGCAAGTCCAATTTTGATTGAAATAATTTGAAGGTTCTAACATTTGCATCTCTTCAATCATCTTTCACCATCCAGAGTTTAAAAAAAAAAAAAAAAAAAAAAAAAAGTCCCCCTCCTTGTGCAATATCTTTTAATACTGTACAGAGCAGGAAACACCACCAGAGGAAGGAATATTCCACATCCTCCCTCCGCCCCTTTTAATTAAAATTGAGTAAAGGCTTGTTTTTGTAAGTAAGTCTATACTGTCGTGTATCATGTTTGAACTATGTCAGGATATTCTCAGCATTAGGCATATTTCAAAAGTGGAAATATTATTTTAACCAGAGCTGAAAGTGGGATTTTCCAAAGTGGGACACCAAACAAGAGTCTTGTTGGAAGCATTGGGCTGTTTCATTAGAGAAAAAAGGAGGAACATGTGGATCTAGAAAATAAAATGCACATTTTAGTGATGTGTCAGTAGAACTACATATTTAATACAGTCATAAAATAGCGCCCAGGCCAATGTAGTGTTGCAAGGACCAGGACCACCTAGGTTCAGCAGAGCATTTGCAGAGCAGTCCAGGTAAGTTGGGTGGGTGCAGTTTGGGCACTGCAGTGCTGCTTATTGCTGCTCTGCTTGTCACTGTCTGCACAAATGTTAGGGGTTCAAAGGCTCTGCAAAGTCAGGCAGGTAGGCTGGTAGTGACGTGGGCATGTTGGTTACTTCACTTGCAAAACTCAGGTTCCCAAACCTTTATTTATTTATTTTTTTTTTTTTTTTTTTTTTTTTTCACCTTCCTCTCAGTTTCAGTGAAAAATAAGGACCCAATTCCCTAAAAACCAACCTGATAATCTTGCACTCTATTGAAAGAACTCTACTTCATACCTGTACAAGATTATCACCTCCCTTTCAGCTGGTGGTTTGTATCCCAGCTAAAAGTGAAGGATTTATTCTGCTGAAAACACACCGTGTGTTTCCTCACTGGTCTGCAGCCCCTAGACAGATTCAGAGAGCATTCAGATTTCTCATGGCCATGATCCAGGCAGTGAGGAAAGAATGTTTGGAGAACCACTAGCTGTATGCAACCGCTTTAATTCATGGCTTTATACTGCAATCAGTGATTTTCCATGAATTTTTATTAGCAGGTATTTCACAGTAAGAAATATCCAGTTAGCTTTGTTTTTCTGCTTAACAGAAAAAAAAAAAAATCATAAAAATCAATGATACAGAAACTCTGCTCATGTAAACTGTTTCATCAAAACATGAAGGGAAAAAATCATGTTCAGTTCATACATGAAAATTTGTACTTTTTTCTGGCATATGAGTGACTAGTATTGTGTAGTAGTTTAGTGACAGGATAAAGGCAATCAAAATATACTCATGTTCATACAAGATTCTTGAATCTGCTTAAATCTGAGAGAGGTGTGGGTTTTTCTGATCAAGTTGATTGTGAGCATAGACAGGGGAACAGTCATGCATTTTGAAGGGAGTGATGCATTTCCCCAAGATACAAGAGGACAAGTTCCTACAGCAAACATAAGGAAAACTGTGAAATTTGTGTTTTGGGGCTTTTTTCTTCCTTGGATGTCCTGTGTTCAGATAAGGTCCCACTGCAGTGCTCTTACTTGTGCTAGACAAAACCTAATAGGCATAATTTGTTTAATAAGGTATTACCAACCTTTTGTCACATTTAGGAATTCAGCAGTATTAGACTTTTTAAGAGCCTGGATGATGAGAAAGTCTTTATGAACTGTTTTAACTGACTGTACGTGAATGCATTCAATTACATTTCTCAATGAAATTGGTCTCCATGCAATAGAAAGTCTGCAAAGCCCCATAATTCAAACAAATCTCTTATTTGCTTAACTGTTGAAACAACTCACAATGAGCACAGCTTAATATAACAGTATAATACCATGATCACATCGCAGAGTTCTAATTGAAAAGTAATGTACTTTTAAATAGGGAAGATCACATCTTTGTTAGTTTTTTAACTTTATGTTTTTAATTTCAGATCTCCTTCCCCTTCCAGAGGAAGTTAGAGATGCCATAGCTTTAATGTCTGTTTTAGCTGCAACTCAAATGTTCGCTTTCTGTAAGAAAATCTAAACCAGGAGGTATGCTATTTCTCCTGATTTGAAAGTCATTAAAGGCAAGTACACTGTAAGTTCAAGTGCTGGTAGGTCAAAGAGAAATTCACAGCCCTGACAGCATGAACTTGAAAAGAAAGACAACCCTTTCTTTTCAATGCAATTGTCCATGCAGCTACAGCTTTCAATTGCATAGTCTCCCTGAGCACATTGCTTTTTAAAAATCCAAATGAAATCTCTCTGATTTGGATTTTCAGTTGAAGGTATAAGACATAGAAGGAAGTGGTAGCAGCTAAGTCAGGAATTAAAGCTACTGCACTGCTGACCTCAGACAGACAGTCTGGAAGAAGGAGACCTGAAATAAGAAGAAGCTATGTTATCATTTATCATGCTTTCTCCTTATATCTATTTACAGTTGCTTGCTGACAAGGATTTGCTGCCCTCCAATGAGGAAGAGCAAGAAGGAAATCATCATATTGATCTTCAGTCTTCCAGTCTTCCATGTTTTCTAATTGTGAACAACATTGAAAAGTAAAAGGTGTGTATCTGTCTATCTATACACATCCAGTATGTGTATATATGTATCTGTAGGTAGATAGATATACACTTTCTACTTTTTCGGTGTTGTTCGCAATTAGAAAAAATGGAGGAGTAGAAAATCAATGTGATGTTTTCCTCCTTGTTCTTCCTCCGTGGAAGGCAGCAAATCCTCATCTGCAAGAAAATCCTTACTCTAACAAGTCAAGATCTGTGGATAACACCCATCCCTCCCAGGAATGAGCTAACATTAGGTTAGCAAATACCATGCAGAAAATATTTATGGACATACTAATCTGCCTCAAGCCTGTGTCTCTGTTAAAGGGCAAAAAATCCCTTTTGGATTTAGGGCAATGGCATGTCAATGCCCTTGGCTAATACAGCTCTGAGCTGGGTGGGCAACATTACTGCCAATGGTACAAATCACAGTCTTCTTGTGCCGGTACTTTTATCCAACAGCTTGGTGTCTTTGATCAGCGTCTTCCTGCTTTCACTATCCATGGAGATGTCCTGGTACGATTTTGTAATTCTGTATTTGTGTACGAGCTAATAAATTGCAATAATGTGATGGAGCTTGAAATGAATTCTGTAATGTTACATGATTGACAGTAAAATAGGTAAAGAGCTGGTCTTTTTCTTGATATATTTGTTCTTACTGGTCACAGCATGTATCTGAAAGGGATGTTTGAAAGTAAAAAATGTGCATTTGTGTGTTATGAGAGACACAGACATTTGATAGCTAGAGGAAGAAACACAAAACATAGGCATTACCACACAGAGGGCCAGTACTTAGAAAATATTTATTCTCTGCTATAGTTGCCTGACTGCAGTTTTGGGGTGAGCATTTTTCTTTCAGGCAGTGTGGAAACCTGTGGAGATCTGTGTGCACTCTGAGAGCATATTGCAGTCTTCCCAACAGGGTTTTGGGTTTGTACACTTTTTTTCTGGATTTGGTTTCCAGTAATGGTTTGTCAAGGGGCATCTCCCCACCCAAATTATGCACTGACTGAAATGGACGAGTATCTTAAGCAGAAGCTAGAATAGAAGTGTTTTGCGCAGGGGTGGGACCTCTGAGAAGGATGAGTGGCAGTACACCATGAAGAAATACAGGTTTGCTCTCAATGCCTCTCAAGAATTTGCTTTCAGGCATTTCCAGGCTCTGGATCTTGCTGGTTGTGTAAAATACAGTGTCACTGTACCATGCTTCTGTCTGTGGCCTGAATGTGGCTAACTCGTCTGAGCCCCACACAAACAGGTCATAGTTGAAGGTAAGGATCTCATGGAAATGACACGAGGTGCTTTTTATTTCGCTTTCACTCATATAACCATTCATATAGATCTCCTGTTCTCCAAAATCACTCAGAAATACCCAAACCTGAGCTTTTTGGAGTAATCATAACAGGAGGGGAAGGGGGCTGGCCAGCGTGGAAGGGAAGGCATGGAAGCCACAGCACCATTTGCCGTATCTGCTCTCCCTCACATCACTTTCAGATTTGAAGCCTCCTTGTTACACAAATCTGATCATTATTTTCTGCCACTCTTCATTCATGGTTGGGATTGCATCTCTCTTACTAGCATTAATCCATCCAGAAGTTTTTCTGTGACTTCAGGTACCAGTCAGTCAAACAGCAGCTGGGTGCCACAAGTAGTCCCAGGTCTGTCATTTTGCCAGGGCTCAAATATGTATATTCAGATGTATAGAAAAAAACAATGACAACAGCGAAGATTTGAGGTAATTTTGTCTTTCATTTATCACAAACTCATTTCTCAAGTGTAGCATTAGCTGAAGTAGAATGCTAGAAAGACATTAGCTTTATTGTAAGAATCATAGGGAGATATAATGAGGTAAAATTAATTTAGTGGGCACAAAAATGCGGTTCGCTTTTGTGATATTTTTTCCCTACCCCACTTGTGGGTCTTAGGCTCATTGGACATGTTTTCTTGCAGACGGGATCTGATCATCACCATCCAACTATTGCAACTGAGGTTATTCTAGTCTTTGCAGAAATTCATTATTTCTGTTTGCAGAAGTGCATTGCCTTTACAATGGGTGCTATAGTGACTGGGACAGCCAACAAAACTGAATATAAGGCCACCGAAATAGCTGTTAAATGAGCAAGTGCCTGTCACTGAGGAAGGCTCCAAAATCCTGGGTTTTATCCAACCCAAAATGTTCTGTCTGCTCTTATCAGGGAGCTGATGGTTGGTTCCCATTTGGTTACAATTTACATGTAGTTGGCAGCGTGCAGCTGGAGAGAAGCCAAGGTTTGTATCACGATAACTGTTTGGTAACAGATGTCTAATGTTTCCCAACACATTTAGCTCATGTGATAGGAATCATGAGCTAGTTTAGTAAAGCTGAGCAGTTGGGTAATTACAAACCTTTGCTCCCATCATTTTCTCATTTATTCTTTTTAGCTGCCTAGTTAAGATTATTCTGAATTTTTGTATTTATAGTTTGGGGAAAAAAAGCTTGAAATGTGTTTTGGAGTAATAGTCCTATGAAGCAATTGCTTATTTAAATGGTTGGAAATTTCCAGCAGTGCAGAAAGCCACATGTTTTCCTCTCCTGTTCTGCATAGCAGGCATTGCCCAAATGCCTTGGCTGTGGCCCCAGCACTGCTTTTTCAAAGTAACAGGACATGTGGACAATGGTATTTATTCATGATCCCCCTGAGAACTGTTTTCTTGCATGTGATGCCTGTCCATGCTGAAGGTGATACAAAACCAAGTCCTTTAATAGTGAATCTTTAAGAGTAGTTATTTTATTTAGAGGGAGAGAAGGAAACAGTGATCCCACACCCCAGCTCTTCCACAGGAGGACACCAATACTCGTGTGAGCTATACAGACAGTCGTTTGAATGAGATTTCAGTAGGTATCTCTGTCATTCAGATTCACAGCAAACCTTGGAGGAGAGATTGGGAGATTCCGCAGCATACTCTTGTTTGACCTACATGTGAACATTTCCTCCTCTGTCCTGTTTTCTAAAGTCCGAAGTGGAGAAGCTACCTCTCCTGTTAGCTACAGGAGTGAACTGTGAGCTCTGGTTGAGCTGGTTTTATAGGGCAGGTTACAAAACCCAGTTTATATTAAAGAAAAAAGCCCCATTAATGCACTGGGAGTTGCTACCTTGCCTCCCCCAAGCTCCTCTGAAAATCGCAGCCTTCGTTTTAAAAGCTCTTTATTAAAGAAGCAGAATAGGCACTTAGCAAGGATACTATGAAACACAGACTTTTTGTTGTTCCTTGCTATTTGGATTTGTTATGTTTTGACAAATTTTCTGTATCTACTATTTTTGTGCATTTCCAGCTGTGATTTTCTGGGCATTCGGGCCTTTGATATCTGGTTTAAAAAATACCCCATGCAGGGCTCTTTCCGAATAACGTCTATTCCAATTAGGGTCAGAAAATCCCAGAAATCTCAGTATAGAAAGGTTGAGCCTGGTATCTGCATAGCTCCAGAACATCACTGAATGCAGATGTGATGCTGATCAGTGTTCACACCTCAGAGCTTGCCCAAGACATCTTCTTAATGCACCTCTTGTCTATTAAATTATAACTTAAAATACAAATATTTTCGATCGCCAACTCTTGCAAAGGTCAAAAAGTCATATTTTTCTTTGTCAAATTTCACAGCACAACTATATGGCTGCGTGTTTAGAATATAACTGCTTTTCTCATTAGACTCCTGAGTATCAGATGGGAAGAGACTGTGGCATCTGTGAAGTGGTACGCAGAATAAATATGCCCTGACCTGACACACATATTTTTCCCACAGAGTACTGAGTTATTTCCACATCAGCTTGCACAAGTGTCATCAAACCATCTCTACCATTCATCCCATCTCTGTTACATTCCCAAGGAATATCCCAAGCATCCTCCACAGTATCTCAGATTTCTTAAACCTGGTCCAGAGCTGAACACATTCCTATTGACACACCGCAATTTTTAAACTACTTCTGTATTTCTTTGCACTATGTTCCCAATGTATCAAAAGGCTCCCCTTTGTTTTGGAGGTGATAAAATTAAGGCATCCCATGTGCATATCCCTAGAATTTTTAGGGCACAAACTGCAGAACTCTAGTAGTTTTTGTTTAGAGAGTTTAGACATGCTCAAATTAACAAAGTTAAAAGACGAAAGCTGAATTCATGCTCTTAATTTTAGGGTGAGGATTACGCCCTGATTTCTGATTTATGAGATGCCTTGGAAATATCCATGCTTGGGTATTTTTATTTAAATGACTGATGAGAATTATTCTTAACTTTGCAGGGCTGAAGTGATTAACTTCTGTTTCTTAGTTTGTAGGAATTTGATTTGAAGGTGGACTTTGACCTTTGTAGCTGGGAATAAAACAGCATTCAGTCGTGCCAGTTGTTAGTAAGCATGTGAAGGGATTGCACGCTTGATTTTACACACATTTTTGTTTCACCATATATTTTTTTAATTTCTTTTGTTTCTAGGATGCCTAGAAATCTACATCTAGTTTGTTTGGCTTCATTGGTCTTATATGTACTGACTGCATATAAGCAGTCTTACCTGTCAGAAAGAATTAACTGAGGGATTTGATAAAGCAATAACACTCTAAGTACATTTTTTAAACAAAATAATGAATTATCACATTTTTTTACTTGAAAGGCCATCAGCAGAGCTTTCAGAGTCTGCAAGTCAGCACACAAAATGATGAAGTTGTGTCTGGAGAAGAAGATCCCTGTTCCCATCAAACCAAAGCATTTTCAGGAGAATTGGTGGATCTTCCAGGGGCTGGGACAAATATCCTGCTTGCCTTGCAAGCACAGGGGTGTCTTTGGTTTAGTTTTGTCCTCCCATGAGGTGACCTGTGCATCATTTTGGTAGGACTGCACCATTATTCAGGATAATCAGGATAATTTTCCTCTGACTTTGCAGTATGTCTTTGGAGACCGTAGTCCTTCTGAGACACTGTTGTTTGGCATCTCCCGTCCCCTCCTTGCTCAGCATTAAGAAATCTTGCTAGCTATTTCCCTGCCTCTCTGAGAGCAAGTGATCCTTCTGACTTGCATCTTTTTTCCTGCCTCCTTCCACCAAGGGAGTCTCCCAAGCCTTGGGCAAATTTAATGCAGGGCTTTTTCACTAGAAGTTTTGCCTCAGTTGTTTCACTGCTGAAAGGAAATTTTCTCGTGCTGGGATTTTATCTTTCTAGCAATTATAAATCATAAGAGGTATTTAACTGGTCAGGAAAGCAAGATAACTCATATGCTGTCTATACATTTATCATGAAAATTAGACCCATCTCATTGCACTGTCACCCCTAAAATGATGTGTCTTTGGTGATTTAGAAGGGAACATATAAATATGGCTTTCTCTTACCAGAGCTCCTTCAGCTCCAGGTTTAATATGCACCTCATGATTAGTATAAAGTGATCAATAAGCAGCTGTGCCACACAAGGTTCCCAAGTTCAAAGCAGGCTCGGTGCTGATTAGTTTCCAAAATCGGATGCAGTCAGGCTGCTGTGGTCACAGGAGCAAGGTCACTGAGAGGATCTGGTGACAGTATAAATAATAAAGCAGAGCTTATCTGGTTTGTTGACAGTATCCCCAAGATAAAATTGCACTTTATTGCATTGTATTTGGGAGTTTATGATGTGACCTTTCACCTTCTGTGACACCTCTCGGTGTCACACCTCTTTCACCACAATTTTTTTCTTTCTTCTCCAATGTCATTTCAGTTTTAAATAGAATAAAGAAATTGTTTTGAGGGGAGTAAGTCAGTAAATCAATGTCATCCCATTACTGAATTAGATTAGAAACAGGCATGACGGATAAGATACATTAGAAAGATAGGCAGATATGTATATATGATTTTAGCTAACACTATGATATTTTGTCTTTACCCTAGTGTTACCATGCTCAAATGAAGAACTGGGCTGAAATAGCGGATAACGGTCTATCTATTAATTGCAAGATAATATGGCTGAAATTAAATACCAAAAGCTGTGCTTCCAAGCCAGTTCCCCCTTTCCACCCTCCATGCCTCTCTTCATGATCCGTCAACGCTCTTTTCCTATACAAGTCTGTGTCACCAACAGCCAAAGGTTGCTCATGCACAGGGCCTTCTCCGGCAGCTGAATGTCAAACTTTATTGAGTGGGTGGATCCTGTTCATCCATTTCCCTTCCGAGCCTTTCTAAAAATACCATAAACCTTGACAAGGAGCTATTTTAGAGGAATCATATTCATGAGGATAGTCATGGGAAGCTTATTTTGGCAGGCTTGCATGTGTTAGATTTGCATGTATCCCTAGTTAAGGGCTTTGTGAACTTCTGTTACAAGCCAGTTGCACATGGGCTAAAGAGGGAGCATCTGGATTTTGGGACCTCCTGGGCTGGAATTTCTACTAGAAGTTGAGTTTATAGAAGGAAAAGAAGGGAAGATATCCTTATAGGAATGCTAATATGTGACTGAAGTCATTCATTTCAGGCATTTGCACACCAGCCCTCAGCTTATCGGATCTGATTTCATAAAACCTGGCTGTGATTTCTCTCCAGGGACCTTAATTATCTTGCCACTTTCAGTAAACATTTATAGAAACAACTGCCAGCCTGTGGATACGAGAAACTTGTATGAGAGACTTTATCTTCCAAAAATACTTAAAGACCAAAAAAACCCACCCTTTCTTCACAAGAAGATCAATAGAAAATGTCAAAATGTAGCATTTGTTGGGTAGCTGGAGCTGAATTACAGTACCAGACATTTGCATTGTAGGCATGCAGTAGGTATGTTTGCTTTTCTCACTTTGAAAACTGTACAAATTGGAGTTATGCTACAATTGGGACCAGTGAAACAATGACTGTGAATAAAAGCAAACTCTAAGAGATAAGATGGAAATTAAGCAGGTAAACGCTGTTCCACACCCATGCCATGCGGGTACACTATTGCGCAGTACTCATGTTTGCACCTCTAAGAAATTTCCATTTTTTCGCATAAAAAAATCCAGATATGAAGCTGAAGCTGCCTTCTTCGCTAACCTGAAACTGTCTGATTTCAACATCATTGACACCCTTGGAGTCGGAGGGTTTGGACGAGTTGAGCTGGTAGGTAACCTTTTCTTCTTTGAACTTTGTGTGATGTCTGGGAACCACTACTGTGTTACAAGTCTTTTCATTTTCTTCAGTATTACAACAGAATTCCCAGAAGAGAAGTATGTGTTAGGATTATATATTTTCTAATGGTGGAATAAAAATGCATGACATTTCTGGGTAAATAAAAATGAATGAATAAATACTTCGCAGTAACTGAAAAATATATACTAGATTGAAGAGAGAGGAGCGCGTGTCGTTTCTCTCTACTTGGTCATACATTGCAGCAATGCTGATTATAACATTGATTGTCTTTTAGCAAGAACCTGAATAGTTGTGCAGCTGTTGAGTAAGTGATAAGATGGAAAGAGCAAAAAAATCTTAAAATCTTACTTAGCCAAAACTGGAATAGTGGTGCGATGTCTCTTCTAAGCAGTTTCTAATTCAGATCTAGAGGTAGATCTACTTGATTATCACTGAAACTGTAGATTCAATTACAATAACAATTCACAGAAAAATACTATTTCACTAAAGATTCTGTGAATTTTAGTGAAAAAGCAAGGACAGAGCTTGGTTTTTGCTCTGCTTAGATTTAGAATTATGTAGTCTTTATTAAAATAAAACCTGAGCAGGAGGAGCATGGATTAGCAGCTGTTTTGTGACCATTTGTAATATCATGTAAATACAAAAACTCATAGTAGACGGAGCTTAGTTTACATCAACATGCTGACCAAGGAGGAGTTTCTGGTACTGAACACCAGTACAGTATGGTAGGAACTCCTTTAAGTTAGGAGCAGAAAAGTGAACTTTTACTGCTGCCATCACAAAATTTACAGGAAATTCTTCCTCTGTAACTATATGAGAGCCCCAAAAGACTTTTTTTACATTATCTGTTTATTGCTGGAAACTGGAAAACTGGCAAAATAAGTAGTTTGGTAATTATTTGTGATGTAATGGAAAAAAATCAGTGTGAAAAGTGGAAGTCAGTCTTCCATATGATTTGTTTCTAACTTTTCCTATTTGGATTTATGTAAAACTGTGAAAAACAGAGGACATCAATGAGAACTTTGATCCCTTCCTAGGTTTTTGTTTTTATTTATTTAATATTAGCAACAGTTATTTTGGAAGATAGTCACCGGATCTCACGCGCAGCCTGGAAAGGATGTCCTTTCCCTGCTCCTTCTACAGTCATGTTCTGCAGAGAAGACATTAGAGCAGTTTAATTCTGGTGGTGCTCAACCTCACTTATGAAGGTCTTTCACCGTTACAAAATTCAGGAGATCTGCTTCCTAAGTTGATAACACCACTGGGTATCAGCCCAAGCTAACCTGTAGTGAGGGACCTACCATTTCGGGGCTTGTTTCTTGAAAGAAGCTTGCTAGGTTTATTTTCATTTCTAAGATGTTTTTTTGGTTGAGTGGGTGAGTGGGTGGGATTGTTGGTTTTTTGGGGGGTATATTTTCAAGCTTTGAATACGTCACATTGTTCCTGGGAAGGTGGATAAGTTTGTCTTGATGGGAGGTTGCTTCAGTGCACAGATGTGAATAAAAATTGTACTGTGTTATGAGTGATGGTCATGAGTCCTCTACCTCTGGCTGCGTTCAAAGTTGATTTGGAAGCTAAAGATGTTGAGAAAAACTAAATATTACATAAGCATGACATCTGGTCAGGTGTGAAGAAGAGTAGGAGTGAACATGCTGTCACTTTAACATACCAAATCAGAATCAGGTAGAAATATTTAAATATTTGCAGAGTTCCAAAACTCAGAAGCCCTCGAGAAGCCCTGGTTCTGCCTACAAAAGGCTACTGTTGGGAGAACATTTCAATCACCTTTTAGGTTTTTTTTTTTTTTCAAGGATGAGTTTAACTCCCCTTGATCTTGCTCTCATAAGCAGGGGAATGCTAGTTAAGGTCATTTTCTAGGTAATTATAAGTACACTGGTGAATCAGACAAAGAGCCTTCTGCTTTCTCATCAGCTTAAACCACTTCCCATATTATTTCCTGTTGTCAGTTTGTTGGTGACACTGAAGCTGCTTGCGTGGTGTGATTACAGTTATTCCCAGCATTGTACCTGGGTGAATGATCCTGCCACATGAAGGAGGAGGGGACAAGACTAGAAGCATTTTCCTTTGGGAAAGGTGTTTCAGTAATCAAGAGAAGTGAGATGGGGAAGAGAGGAAAATTGCAAGAAAATGTGAAGGTATAATGTACCAAAGGACTTCTTCAGGTACTGCTCCTAAAGTGAGCATGATAACAATTTGCATTTAGCTCTTCAGACTCACCAGCAGAGCTAAGTGTCTCAAGAAAACCTTATATTTCAGATTTACATTCCTAAGATTTTTAGTTAAGTAGGAAATAAAGATGTATTACATCACTAAATAGTCATATATTTCTGCTAAAGAGACTGTAACAGTCCTTAACTAATACTGAATTACACACAGAAGGATAAAAATATTTAAAAGTTTAGCTTAGCACTCATGATTTCATTATTTTTCTTTATCACCAAGGCAAACTATGTTAATACTCTCTCAGCTTTAAAAAACTAAGTACCTTTACTAAGTACCAATTGCCATTTCATTGCTGATTACTAGAAAATTAGGTCATTATGTTATTAAAACAAGAGAATATTTTCATCAAAGCTGAGCTGAGAATTGCTACCTCTTGTTTCTGTCTTCTGTACAAAAAATATGTTTTATGATTTACAGCCAGAAATGAACTAATGCAAAATGTAACGGAGGACTTGACTCTTTTATTCCTTGCATGTATTACTGCATCTTGCTAATGCACAGCAGTGCTGGTATTTGTTCCTGAAAAACACTACAATTTTTATACTTTCCAAGAGTAAAATTGATCAAATAAATAAAGTTTATTGCAAGGAAGAGAGTTTTTATAGCTTAACCCCAGCTGCTATGGGCAAGCCCCCCAGGGCATCTGTATACCCTTCCAGAGGGCCAGTGGCGGTGTCTGGTTGGAAACTGGAATGTCTGGGTCTGAGCTTGGGTCTTGCTGGCCAAAGGCAAAAAACATTCCCATTTGCATGCATTTTTTAATGTTCTGGTGTGGCATGTGTAAATACACTTCAGTGTTCCAGGCACCTTCATGAATGCTGGCTGTTTTCAGTGTTCATCCCATCAATGAATGTGTATGGTAGTACATGTCCTTCAGGCCAGACAGCCTGTTATGTAAGTAATTTTCAATTCTATGGAGATAACACATGGAAATATCTTTTTGTCTTGGTTTTGTTCCTGTAATAGAAAGCTTATCCCCTGTGGTGAGAAGTCCTGGTAAGCACATGTGGGACCTTTTCTAAGTAGTTTTATTTTCTGTATGTCAAGAGAAATTTCCAACAGATTTGCATTGCTGTTGTACGTAGTTGGCCCAGATTTTTAATGGCTACCTGATGCCTCTTACGACGTGTCTTGTCCTTGTGGCCGCTGTTCTACTCCTTTATCCCCAGCTGGACTTTGTCTGCAGTCAGCTTTTATCCAGGCTGCTGTCGAGGGGGCAGAGCAGCTGAGCTGTCCCGTGCTGCTTGCCCTGGGGACCAGCTTTGCCACTGAACAGGAGCGGCATTTCTTGTCAGGCAGAAACCGCATCGCGTCCTTGCATGTCAGTCAAAACACGGTCTGCTGAGTCTCCCGTCTTTCCTCACCGTTTGCATTGCAGTTAACTGTGAATATATTAAATTGCCATGAAAATAGGCAATAAGGAGTTTTTCCATGTGCTATCCATGGAAAAGAATAATCATAGCGCAGCTTCTAAACACTGACAGAGAAGTTTCTGTAGCAGGATTATCAAAAGAAGTGACCTACGATAGAGCAAACAGGCATTTGTGTACATACAGCAGGAGCTGTGTGACGCTCATTGTTTAAAAAAAACAAACAGGTGGGTTCGAGAGCCCATAGTCTGCCCAGGGCCGGCTGGTGCCACATTCCTAGGGCAACCCTTCTGCATTTCCGAGAGCTGCCAAGGCGGTACAAACAGCCCTGGGACATTTCTTCCTGTGCCTCTCTTCCAGCTCGTGGACACCTCCCTTAGCATGGGAGAAGGGAAATAATAGGACTGGACTTCCTCTGTTTAATAGCACAGATTAACAGCTGCATCCACTATTTTTTGCTGCTCAGTTTGTCAGGACTTTGTCAGCTGAGCATCTTCTGTGTTGGGATTGAGGTGCCTCAGTAACACATTACAACAGTGAATGAATCTATCGTCTTGGGTTTGTGTCCTGCAAAGCAGTGCTTTGCAAAGGACAGACATGTAGGTCAGGTGTTCTCAGCCTTCATAAATCATCTCTCCTGAACTTATTGCTCTTGTCTTTGTTCTTTAATATCCTTTTAATTTAAGTCCTATGTTTCTAATCATCTGCCCCAGGTCAGGTGTTCTGGATTTAAATCAAGATTATTTTAGACAGCTCTGAAATAAATGTATCAGAGTATCTGAACATACAAGGTTAGAGTCATTATTGCTATGAATCAGTTTATGTAGATGATGGCTGTGTAGAGGTAGGCTAAAAATCAGGTCCAGGATTGAACGCATGCCTTGGTTATACTGACGTGCAGTTGTCACTTTGAAAAATCACTCAGAGAAGGGAGAAGGAGAATTTAAATCTCTCCTGTTATTATAAAATTGCAAAAATAATATGTTTCCCCCACACCCCATCCACCCCACACTATTGAGGCTTGGTTTCAGCTAAATATTTCTCACTTGTCAGGGCAGATATGCTGGCGAAAACCTGCAGACATACATTACCTCTACACGTAGGTAAGCTTGGAGGGAGCTGTGCCTTCTGCACTGCTTTGGTAACACATGGTTGGGGGATCCTGAGAGCAACAGTATGAACAGGAAGATTAAGGACAGGCCCAGCTTTTAGCCCTGACTTGACAAAACATTTAATCATGTGTTTCAACGTTTGGCAGTTTTGCGGAAGTCAGTGGCACTTAGAACACATATTTCAACCATATGTTCATTCTATCTTGGGCTGGAAGGGACCTAAAGAGATCGATCACTGTTGCCCCACAGCAGAATCAAATACACTTAACCACTTCTGACCACTTTTCCCTGATTTGTCATTGAAAGTCTGCAGGGCAGAAGGCTCCCGAGGCAACTTATTCCAGTGTCTACCTGTTCCTCACTGCAAGAAAAGTTTTCCTGATATTTAACACCCCCAGCCTGTCATTTGTTGTTCTCGTTTCAAGTGGCCTTGGGGGCACTTTCTTCCCTTCTCATGCAGTAGAGTTGTATATATTTGAAGACCATTATCATATAAACCTGAAATACTTTCCTTTAGAAAAACCAAATGTTCTTGTGAGCTTGACGTGTAATTCATGCTTTCTATGTCGGTGGTCATTATGTTTTCTCAGTTCCCAGTTGGTTCTCCCCTCTTTTAGCAGTGCCCTGTGCTAGGTACGTTAGTCCAACCTGCACCTTCCCATGGTCAGGTAGAGCAGGACAAGTGCAGCTAAGTGCCTTTGCCGTCACTGAATTGTGTCCCTTTTATTTCAAGCCATCGTTTCAATTTGTAAAAATCAAATTTAATTGCCTTGCTGTTCTCAAAAGCACTTAATAGCCCTTTCTATCTCAATTTTAGTATGTGCAAAGTTAATAATATTCTTCCTGTTTCATTATCCACACCATTAATGAAAGTATGTTATGGTGCTATATACTAGACAGACCTTTTTGAAGTCCTCCTTGTAAACTCCTTTCAGCTTGATGATGGCCACTAAAAAATAAACTCCTTTACAATATGGAGATTAATCAGGACATACACATAAAAACTTAGTTTCTGCCACATTTTACTGGGACTATGCAAGACCTTTTAAAATGGGCTGTATGGCATTTTTCATTTTTATTTATGTTTTAAGAAAAATCTGGCCACAGATGATGAAGTGCAATCAAATTTATTATAGCCTCTAGCCTCTTTTTGTAAATGAAAACATTAGTGAATTAATTAGATGGCAAGGCAAAAAACCCTGTAATTGTCTTCCAATAGAGTGACAGATGCATAACTCAAACATTTATCAGTGGAAATTTCCCATTGCATAGCTGTCGTTTTGTTCCAGCTATTATGAAGCTTTTCATTACAAAGATCAGTCTTTTAAAAATCTTTGAAATGTTTCTTTCTTATTTTTAATTGTTAAGAATCCTTTGGTTTCCATCTTTCTGAAAGATTGTGTACTTTGAGTACAGTCAAGGCAAGAAAATTGGTTTTAGCGAAGGACTGGAAGATCAGGTACCTGAGTAAATCCCACATCCAGACAATAATGAAACTACAGCTGTGGAGCTGAGCAAAATGCTACTTATGAAGGTTTGGCTTTTTTTTTTTCTTCTGCCCTTCTTGACAATATGCAGGATGCTTAATTTGAAACATTTGAGTGATACTGTCAGATAGGTCTTTTTTCTTTATTTTTCCTTTGATTTTTAATTCTCAGTGGGATTGAATACATCTTTGGCAGGTGTTACTTTGTAGATTGAAATATATTCTTGGGACTTGTCTGCTAATGGAAAGGATGTTGTCATGGTTTGGAAAGATGAGACACCATTTGTAACACATCAAATATTGTTCGAGTCCTGATCAGGATATGAGGCTTGGGCTCACATTGGAGGTAGGATTAAGATGTAAAAATAGGTGCCGTATTATGGACAAAGCCAAACTCAGGAGTGGGGATGGGGTTGGAGGCTTGAGACTTTATGTCCATCTCATATTTTCAGGAAACCACGGTAGTGAGTTTTTCCATTCAGTTTAACGTATTTTAACTATATAACCCTTCTTCTGGTATTTACTTTTAATTGGAATGATTTTAGGCATTAAACAGTTTACATTCCTCACTGGTTTTTAGCCTTTTCCTTCTAGACATTATTGAAAAAAAAATATTTACCTGAACCTCTGAGGTTTAGAGAAAGGCGCAAATTTTAATGCATTTCCCAATGTCCTTGCTTATAAAAAACTTAGTTGTTCATGCTGTCAAGCATTGAATAGCAATTTTCAGTACAGGGATCAAAACATAAAATTATGTATTTTTAGCAAAAGTCAGAATTTGATTAAGTAACTTAAACTGTTAAATAGCTGACATTTTCTCAGGAACTTGATTTTTTAGTACATACTTATGTGTACTCATGGAGTATAATTCTGCAATGTATTTTCCCATGGAGTCCCATAGCACTCTGATTGTGCTGTGTGATAGGATATGATATTTATTGCATCCCCAACCAGATGAATCTAGACTTCTTTCAAAGAAAATGGGGACAGCACAGTTTCCACTCTAATGACCATTTATAATTCATTCTTGGATTCAGCCTTAAAAATTTCAGCCTACAGTATATCCCAGAAACAATTTTTATTCTATATATTTTTTTTTCATCTTAAGATCTTTTTTTTTAGTCTTGACCCAGTCTCATCCAGCTGATCGCCATCCCTATTCACACGTGGGCCCCATAAGCTGCATTCCTCCTCTTCTCCCAACAGCCTTGAGCAAAATCTTGTTCATGTGATGTTGAGCACAAGGTGGAAAGGATAGAGTAAGAAGCACTGGGTAGCTTGCTTATTACGATTTGAAGATGCAAGCTACAATTTCTCTCTAAGCCTTAGGTGAGGAGAGCAGCTAGATCTGGCCTTAAGGAGATGAGCAAAGTATCTTTAAAACCTTAATGGAGACATCTGAAATACTTTGAGGAATTAATATGAGCAAGATATCTCCCACCTTACCTAATAAAAACAAATGCTGGCAAAAAAAAAAAAAAAAAAAAAAAAAAAACAAGTAGTAAGGCAACAAATATCATTCTGGGGAAGTCTGTTTCATCCTGGGAGAACAGAAGTATATTTAGTACAAATACATGCTGTACTCTTTTGCTGGGGGGAAACACCGCTGCTTTGTTCGTGCAGCAGTTCAGCTGTTGGGATTAGGAGATCTCAGCTTGCCTTCTCGTTAGCCTGTCTGCAGCCCAAGTGCTGCGCTCAGCAACAGCTGCTGCTATTTTTGTTGCTTCAAATGCATCTAGTTGGGAAGCCATGGAAAATAAAGGACCCTGTGCATACCCGGCAAGCAAAAGCATTTGCACTTCAGTTCCCAAGCGCTGCATTGAGTCAGTTGTTATTTAACACGATACAAAGATATTCATGTTTCATGATAGCCCTGATTTCTCCATTATTTCCAAATAAAGCGCACATAAGTCAGCTAGCAGAAGCCCTTTGGGAAGGTGTCTAAACTACCATCTTTGTTGTTATAGAAGTATCACCATGCCCACAGTGGGTGTTCAGCAGGAGAAGCAACAAGAATCTTGTCTGTCAGCAGTGTACACAAGATTTCAAGGAAAGGTCTGGCCAGCTCCTAAAGGATCACTATAGCTGAGGGTTTAGGGAAAAAAGCCACATCTTCAGAGTAAAATAAATGTTTTTTACTTGCACAAACTCTGCTCACTGTGTGTTCTCATTTAGCTAGGAGCCAGGCCAGCTACCCTGAGGATTAGTAGAAAACTCTGAAGCTTATGAGCAAAGTTTTTGTGAGCGTAGTGTACAGAAGCTGCAAGAATTCCTGTTCAAATATGCTCGTTCCATCAGTTAGAAGAAATCTGAGCATTTTTCAGTGGCAAATGCCATTCAAATCGTAACCTCTATTTTAGCTGCCAAAATGTAGGAAGGATAAACTATAAATACGAAATGTGTTCAGGCCTGCTTCCATGCCCATGGGTCTCTTGCTCTTTCATGTCTTTCATGGATTTAAGGGTCTGCACAGAGTATTGTAGAGGAAAATATTATCTGGGGCAGTTTCTTAGAGAAAATGCACAATCACAATTGCTCAACAAATATCCATTTCCCCCCCAAAAAAATTGAAAAAGCACTAAGGTAAAAGCCATGTTTATTTGTATGTGAATGATAGCTGTGTTAACAGATCAGGCTTTGAACACACTGTGTGTTTTGGAAGTTGCAGAAGTTTGTACATCATAAAGCAAAGCAACATTTTTGGAGTGGTTGCAACATTTTTCTATAAGCACAGAGAGTGCAGGAGAAGCCAGCTAAGAGCTAAGGAAACAAGGACTCAGAAGAGGAAGAGAGAAGGGACTTCTTCTCTTGTCCTTGTCATTCTTCTTCTCCCTCTCTATCTCCTTCTTCACTACTTTTCCTGTCCTCTTCTCCCCTGTGTTTGCATCTTGTCCTAATCTTGTAGCATTCCTGTTCTACTGAACTCACCACCAAGGCATCTTTACCCACTTCATGATGGATTTTTTTTTAAGTTTCTTTACTGAAGCAGCATTATTTTCTGAATGCTGAGAAGTTAAATGGAGTCCTGTGAATGTAAATTATTAACAGCAAAATGAAGCCTGTTTCCCTGACTGTTCCTCATGTCCTCTTAAAGGACATCTGTTGAATGCATTTGCAGATAGCGACCCGTCTGTTTCAGTTCACTCGGGTGTCTTTGTTGTGATGACACAGTTTGCCAAAAAGGTACCTGCTGACCTGGGTATGAGGCATCACGCTGAAGCACAGACAAAGAGGAGGGGATGAGGAAATGACTTAGTGTGGGCAGTGCTCCCCAGGTGGCACGTGGCTGCCACCATGAAATTTTGCTTCTGCAGTTGCCTCACTTAGTTATAAGCAAGGTTTCTGCTGATATTTTTTGTCATTGGGATGCAGCTCATTTCCTGGGTAACAATCCTGCAGGATGACCTGATGTAAAGCATTTTACTTCTCTTACCACTGGTTTTGTGCATCACTGTTTAGGGTGGTATTTGAGCTTTATTTCACCATGCTCCCCACTGATTTTCTTTTACTTTGTGACAAGAAAATATGTTACTGTTCCACAAATGAAAAGGATTAGACCCTCCTACGGAGTGTCATTTCTAACAGAGGGCAAGAGCTTACACAGATTGACCAGGAGGGAGCCCAATCAGGAGGGAGCCTGATCAGTAGCACCTATAGGTTTATCAGGATTCACTTTTTGGAGGATTTTTTGCACTGACAAAGATGGTATGAGCCTATAGTCTGCTACTGGTGGAGGTTTGCTGTTCAGCCTGCTTTGAATTCACTTTAACCCATGCAAGCGAGAGGCAGAACTGCAAACATGGACCATGTGCCAGAGCACACTGATGAGATGGCCACATAATGGAAAGCTGAAGCGTATGTGTGAAAGCAGGGAGAAGGGCAAGTATAACACTGTACTCAGTGTTATAAATGTAATTTGTAGTTTTTTTCCCTGCCAGTGGGCCTTTCAGTAAAATATGCAACGTTAATATTTTCAGTGAACATGAACATTTACACTGGCCATGCCGTTTGCTCTTACTCTTAGTGCTCTGCATCTCCAAATGAGATAATTGCACACTGGTGAAAGGGCAATGACTATGTAAGGACAAAGTGAGGAAAGGAATTAGAAAAGAAGGAGGGAAGGGACTAGAAATGCTTTTTACTTGCAAAAAAACAGAGAGGTGGAGGCTGCTGGTTACCCTGTGTCAATCCTCTTGGAGAAAAATGATTGAAACCCAAGGCTCCAGCACGTCTCCACCAAATCAATAGTCCTGGGGCCTTTGAAATTTAAGATGTTGCTTCAAAGTGTGTCAAAGCTGATCTCCTGGGCTGTATAGCAAAGATGGCTCCTTTGCAAACTGCCTGCCTTTTCCATTTCTCTAAAGCATTTAGGAGATTTTTGTGGTGGGTTTGTTTGGAAGGCTGAGCTTCCTGCCCAGCATATCCACCTCCCTCTGAGCTGAGAGACAAAATCTTTGTGGTTTTGTGGCTTCATGTGCTTTTTTTTTTTTTTTTTTCCTTATATTTGGAGGACAGGGTGTTCTTAGCAGCCCATTCTCAGCATCCCAGCATTAATCCTGTATTTTAAAATAAAAAGTGCAGCTGACTCTTGGATTTTTTTTTTAATTTTTGTAATTAGATTGGAATTAGACATGTTATTTTTTCTGTAAACTACCGTGAGCTTAACATTAAAAATTACTGTTTATAGGAACAGTGGAAATTATCTGGTGATGGCCAGCTTTACATCATAAAAAAATAGTCATCACAGTCCATCATGTGGCAGTGACAGCAGAAACTCCAAACCAAGGGGAAGACTAAGGCATGTTGGAGAAGGAGAAGTCTGTGGGATTCGTTGTCCAGGTGGACAACCAGCTCAGAGAAAAACATAGGGAGGAAAGTGATCAAAAATTTAAGCCTTAGATTTTGTACCTCAGCAGTATGTTTCAGTGCATCGGCACATTTAATGCAAATTAATCCCCCCATGCTCTCAACTTCTTGCAAATCCTCTGCATTATGAAGCACATTAGGAGAGGGAATGGAAAATTTATATAAATTCTTCTGTGGCATAAGGTCAAACTTGTGCATTAGCTAATTGTAGCTGCTTGTTTGTTCCATATTTAAACATTTGAGGCAGTGATATCATTATCAAACGCCAAATAAAAATGCTGCATTTTGCTTCCTTATAGTAATTTCTTTTCCTGTACTTCTTTTGAAGGTGTACAGGTAAGTATAGGAAAGTGGATTACTTCCTCAAAGCCCATGCATCCATGAAAAAACAATAATTACAACAAACAAACAAACAAAAAAAAAAAAAAAAGAGAGAAATAACTTTTCTAATGAAAGACAAAAATTTGACAAGTATTCAGAATACCTATCAAAATGTTACACCATAAGTGGGCAAATTGGGATTTATGGATATTTCACTTTATTCTATAATTTTGGAATTCAGTGATCTGAGACTCCACCCAGTTGTCATGTTTATTTTTAACACGGACGTCTAGTAAAGGTTAACATTAGAAAGAGAAATATGGATTTGTGTTTTGACTAAGTTTAGAAGTACTAAATATCATTTTACTGAAAATGTTTCTTGTTCAAACTGACCAACTAGTCTTCAAGTTTGCTAGCAGATCTACTTTCTTGGGTCCCTTGTTCAATTATTGTTTGTTTCTGGACAACCTAACAACAAGAAATGCACACTAAAAGAAAAAAAGAAAACAAATCTGATCTGTAACATGTGATATGGCTTTGCACAGACTTTTGTTTGAAATAATTTGCATGGCAGCTGATTACAGTTCACTGGATGGGTGAGGCTGATGAGAAGTCCAGCAATCAGGATTGACATCTAAAGTGGGAGGGATAAATTCTCCAGAAGTATATTCTTAAGCATACTAAAGCTTAATGTTTTTTGGGTTTTTGTGGGTTTTTTTGTGTTTTTTTTTTTTTTTTTCCAAGATTTAGTAAATTTTGGTCACCCCAGGTTTTTCCTTACCTTCATTATTGCTTCGTCCCCTGTGTCACCTTCCTGATCTCCCCATTCCCCTGAAACAGCCTGGTTTGATTTAGATTGGATAATGTCAAATAATTTAGTTCAAACAGTTGACTTAAAGTCCATATGCCATTTATTTATTCAAAATGAAAGAAAAGGGACAAAAGAAGGAAAAAAAAAAAAAAAAAAGCTCTAACCCCAAACCAAACACATTTTTATCACTTTCAGTCTGGAGTAAATGCAGAATTTTGTTCTGCTTTGAGCTGTGGTCAAAACATGTAGCAGAGCAGCGCTGTGCAGCTCCAGTTCAATAAATAAGCAGGGAGCTCAATAAATAACCTCAGAGACAAGGAAAAATGTTTTTCTTTGTTTTATGTGGATTGTTTAGGTCTTTGTACCCTGTCTCTATGAAGATTAAATGGCGAGCACAGGCTTCATGCAAAGATAATGATTATGACTCTCAGTGTGAGATGTGGAATAGTGTGTTTGGAAAAAGAAGTTTCATGTGGGATTGGAAATGCTTGTGGCTGCAGGGAAAATGAAAAGCCACCAATATGATGACAGAAACCCCAAGTGGTTTTAAAACAGGCAGATGAATACATGCATACATATATACATACATGCATATATATGTACTTGAGCACACCAATATTGCACCAAGCAGTGATTGCAAACCTAAAATCAGATCATGGAACAAGAAGGTACTTCTCTGAAAGCAATAACAAAATGGTGGCAAAATTAAGATGTCCACAGGTGTTTTGAGAATCATAAGAGCAATCAGGAAGTGCATTCCATCTTCAGATTTTCCTGACTTTATTAAATTCATCGGTCCTAAACCATGTCATACAAATTACACATCACAAAGTTCTGCAACTTCTGTTCTCTAGCAGGCAGAGACAAGATTTATGGTGGTGATGTGAGCTATAATGTCTGCATATTGGGCCATTGTAGATGAAACCACTGAAACCGCATTAATGAAGAATTTATAATGAAAATATTAGGCCATAGAAGGTGGATTCTCCTTTATTAGCATATATTTCTTAATCACTTCTAGTTGTGCTGGGAATCTGTTTGATGTGTCTCTTTGCCATCTGAGAATCAGCTTTTTGGATCTGATCTCCTTAAGCTGTAGGTGCCTTGGTGTACATTTGCGTACCGGTCTGATTTCTGACAAAGACTGGCTGCTGTAGATGCCATCCCTCCTTGTATTTTCCCTGTAACCTGAACCATTACCACACAAATACAGAGGAAACTGTTCAAGGCTATGGTTGTAGGGACAGCCTGGGAGAAGTTTTGAAGGAGACACATCTCATATTTCTGTTATTATAAAAATATAAAGATAGTTATTTTATTAAATAAAATGTCATTACATGAAGGTTGTCTCCTAACTTAAAAGGCAAGCCGAATTCCTGATGGAGCTCATGACAGACAATATGTTGTTTGCTGGCTGAGGCCAAATTCCTGCAAGAAAACCAAAAATAGAAGTCACCAAGTGGCACCTCTTACTGTAAGCGTAATGTTTTTCTCAAGCACTTAACTGGCAATATTATTGTGAGCAGCTGATGGAGGAATTTAGCAAACTAAGAGGCCTGGTAGGCCAGTGATGAGGCTGCTTTCTCATTTGGTGGTGACTAATAGGGGATGACCAAGATAGAAAGGATAGTTCAGTTGTAGTTTTCTTTGGGATTTGTACCTGTTGCTTAGAGCTAGTTGGGAATGGTTCAGGGTTCAGAAGTTACCACGGTAACATTGGCAAGCAAGCAAACAACTCCCTTCAACCTTGTCTCGGGAAATCAGTCTAAAAATAGGTTGCTGAGGCTTAAGGTTAAAAGTAAAGACGTGACAAAGCAGTGGCGTTAAAAAGCCAGCTCCACTCATCCCTTAAAAACATCCAAGGACTGCATTTCCCTGCCAGAGGCAGTACATGTGTTACTAGTTATAGAAGGCTTTATGAAAATTGTACATTAGCTAGCAACATCTTCTGACTTGAAAATAATGCTAACAGTTGGGTTTTCCCTTCAACAATGAGTTTTGGAAATGGCTTTTCAATTTAACAGCATACACTCGTAGCAAACAGCAGTACCTGGTGTAGCAATGGGTTAAAATCTGCTTCATATTCAAATGAAGCTGATGGCTGAAGAGGTAAGAAGAGAACATAAATTTGGGGCAAAAGAAGAGTTTCCATTGATGAAATGTTGGATTGTGCAGGAGGTGACCTGTGTATGACTGCAGAAAACATGTGGCAGGAATGCTCAGGCTCTACAACCAAGCTCTTGTTCAAGTGCATTGTGCTTTTCATGAAGGAAATTTGTTTTTCAACTTTTCTGAAGGATAAGTAGTGAGCCCATGCAATTAGGCTGTCACGGCTTAGTGAGGGGATGCGCGTTGCTTCTAACCAGTGCGTTTGCCTACTTTACCCAAGGTCCAGTTGAAAAGTGAAGAGTCAAAAACGTTTGCGATGAAAATCCTGAAGAAACGTCACATAGTGGACACGAGACAGCAGGAGCACATCCGCTCGGAGAAGCAGATCATGCAGAGCGCTCACTCGGACTTCATAGTGAGGTACTGTCCCTCTGTCCCACACACTGCCGTGATGGAGCAAAGAACGGCCAGTCTCAGCATTTGATAAAACCACATAGGTTTTATCCATGCATCACTAAAAAAACACTTCAGCCATAGCTTCCCTGCAAGTGACTGCAAATTCAGCATATAGAATAAGTTTTTTTTTAGTTTTTTTTTTATTTTTTTTTTCCAGGAAAATATGAAATTATTCTGCCCATAGGAATCGGGGATTTTTTCCGAAGCCTAAACTAAATCCATGTCTTAACTGATTGGCTTGGTCCCTGTGCCATGCTAATATGGCTTTGTGGCTCCTAGAGCAAACACATTACCATCCCAGATCATGGGCAGATTTACTGATGCCAGCGTCTGATGCTCCATGTAGACATACACACTATGACTTAGTGTTGCCGCTGCTCAATAGGAATTTTCCTCTTTCTTCTGAATTTTCTATCTCACAGAAGGAAGCTAGAAGGCAGGGTTTCATCTTTGGAGATCATATGCTGTTATGTGAATAACAGGTTGTATCCATTGCATATTTAAGGTACGTTAGGTAGACTTGATTCATTGTCCCTTGACTCATCTTGAGCAAATGCACTGACATTTTATGCTTCCTGAAACTTAAGCAGATGCAATTCTTCAGGGAACAAAACCAGGTGTTAGTCATTTTTGTTTGTTTTGGCCCTGATATTGAAGTTTTCTAATGCTTCAAGTTGATGAGTATCTGTCTGCAGGAAGGAGAAACAGTCCTTTTATATGTTTTAGGTCAGGATCAGAGTGCTGGGCGGTCAGGACCTCTGACAGGGTAACGCATTTCCCCAGTCTGGAGCTATCTAAAAGAGAGACCTCATGTCTAAGCCAAGGATGCTTCATCCCACCTGCAACGAGATGGGCTGAAGCCCTTGGCTTTTGCTGGAAGAGATCAACACCTCTCCCAAAAAGTGCTGGAGAGAGGCATGCTAACCCAGGAGAGAAACCAAACCACTGTGACAAAATGTAAGGGCAAGTGCGTGGCAGGGACGGCAACCCATCAGCTGCTGAGGGGGTATTTCCTTCACAGGCAGAACCACTGCGAGTGTTGGCCAAAAGCCTGGCTGATCCCTGGGATTCCCCAGGAGCCCAGGCTTCACCTGTGATTCATTGGTGACAACTGCATGCTGACATTGTACCCGGCTGCAATTTCCTTCACACTGTAATACTCAATTCACAAACATGCCCCCGTTACCTAGGCTAGAGCCAAATATACCTTGCAGGCTATTTCAGCCTATAGATCTGTTTTCTGAAGCCTGAGCTGGCTTAGTATGTTGGTATAAAGAAAGGTGAAACGCAGAGCCAGCCAACCAGAGGGACATCTTAACACCATTTCCAGAATACCTACTCCTAAATAAAAAGCCTGAGCCTACAGACATTTGCTTATGGAGCCACTGATTTTCATAGCTATTAAAAGAAATACACTGGAGTTCGTTATTTCTAAATTTTTTGTTCTTTCAATAGGCAAGTGGGAAAAAAGAATGCAGTGGTCATAGGCCTACTGCAGAATCACACAGAATTGTAGGGGTTAGAAGGGACCTTGAGAGATCATCAGGTCCAACCCCTTTGCCAAAGCAGGTAAATGCTTTGAATGCTGAGAAACAGTGATAAGATGAACTTTGAAATGATCCCAGTCTTCTTCTTGTTCCAAAGTGAGCCTAAAACGGAAAAGGTGAAAAGAAGACAGGATGAAGGAAGAACTTTTTCCAGTGCTTTATGGCCTGGCAGTTTCCATCAAAACTCAATTTTTGATTCCGTGCATCCTTCCCAGCACACCAGTGTAGAGGACTTCAGTCAGGCTGAGTTATTTGTTGCTGCTATGTCTGGTCATATATTCTTGTTTTTCTGTGTCTGTCTCTAGCTATAACATCATCATATATATTTATATGGTATTTTATAATTATGTTACATTATTACTTGCATACACATGTAAAATGTACACTATTGACCAAGCAGGCAGCTCAGATGTAGGGCCAAACTAAATCCCTTTTTTTTCTTTCCATAGCATGCAATATTTCCCGTCCTTTAGAGTAACAAGCCTCCCCTAAACACTTTTAATATCCCTTAGACATCCTGCACTGGGGAGGGACTTTCTGAGCCACAAAGCCCAACCTTTTCTTATTGTAGCTGCTGGAAACCAGAAAATCTTCACTGGCTTATCAAACCGCATGCCTGCTTTTCCCTCTCACTTCTCCTTTTGCAGCTCCATGGGGATTTGGAGTTGTCTTCTACTTTCTGTCCTAAATTTATTAATAGCCTGTTTATACCCTTTTTTGGGCCAGGCCTGTAGCTGAGAAAATTTTTTCTGGGTACTACAGGCAGCAATGTTACCATTTTCGTGGAGTAATTGTGTTTTGAGATGTTAGGTTAAAAGGTAGGTTTAAAATGGTCTTGAACCAAGGACAACCTCTGGGATAACAGAATGGGAAAGACAAAATTCCTGAATTCCTATAAATGTTTTCCTTATTCTTCATGAAACTGTATGTGAAAAAGTATTTCAGTTAGGATTTTAAAATTTGCATTGAGCCAAGAAGAAAAAAAAAAAAAAAAAAAAAAAAAAAAAAAAAAAGAAGCTAAATATCACTCAATAAAATTTACTCATAGATAAACTAACAACTTTACAGAACAAAATGCTATGTGTGGATTTGGTAAAGGAGCAAGAAAGCCACAGATGTCTGCAACGGATCTGCAAATATTTAGATGAGTAAGAAAATGAATAAAGGAATGAATTCCAATATTGTGACATTTCAAACTTATAACTGCTTGATCTACTGAAATACTGTGGTTTCATACTTCATGCTGTACATCTCATGTATAAACTTTGCACTTCTGTTGATAAGTTGATAAACAATATTTGATTGGCCAGATTTGATGCCCATAAGATGTTCCGGAAAGTAAACTTTCAGCAGGGCTGCCTTAACTAGAGAAAATAGTGCTTTATTTCAGTAACATTTAAATTAACAGGCAATCAAAAATATTTATTAATTCATATTTGGAGTTCTTGAAGATGTAGGTTTTCTGTAAACCTTAATGTAGATAAAATGGTGGTATTGTAGTATAAATTTTATTTTGTCCAACTGGCAAGAAATATGATACTTTTTTTCTTAAATCCATAAATTTTAAACTTATGAAGTGGCCATTTAGTTTGTTCCAACTTTTCTGAGATGAATAACTCATGTTTTAAATGTCAACATATGTAATATTGTAGTAAGGGAAGCTCTGAAACACAAGTTTGTTATATTTCCATTAAATTTCATTGTGGCCACATATAGTACATTTTAGCTACAGAGTATTTCACAGGTAGGTAAGCACCGAGCATATTCTGTGACTTATTTTTTTTTAATCTTATGACCTCTAATGCTTGTGAAAGCAAGGAAAAGTAAGATTGATTCAGACACCAGTAACAGACCCTGTTCTAGCTTCAGCAGGACAATCAGCAAGTACCCAATCTTCTGCACACATCACAGCTGCAGTTTCTGGATTGTTTTCCATTAAACATGCTAAAAATCTATCAGGTGGCTGCTGCTAAGCTGTGTGCTGTGCTATGCAGACACACACAGGAAACAAATTCTGTCTAGCATCATGATGTGAAGACATACCAGACCCAAGTTTTGCCCTGCACCTTAATATTTAACAGAATGTCTGCAAAATGAACCAAATTCTGCCTTTTTAATTATTTTTTTAAAACCCCTGGTCTTTCACGTGGCCTAGTCTTAAGGTGCCTGATGGGTTTCCTTTCCCTGACAAGCAAATCCCTTCCCCTCCCTTCTTCTCCTGTCTTTCTGCAAGCCTTTGCGATACTGCTGCCCACCTAAGAGCTTTGGGGGGAAAAAATGGTTCAATACTAATTAAAGAGCTAACACTGAATTCCCTATGTTTATTGCTGTAGTTTCATAGTTTCATTTGTTTACTGTATCACATTGAGAAGGAATATGGGTTCATAAATCCTGGCCATCTATCTCTTTAGCCAAATTTTCCTCCACGTTCAGTCCCTGGGATGAAGAGGAAGGGTGCTTTTAGATACATAAATGTCAGCAGGTTCTCTTTAAACTTGACTAAATCAGTGGTTTTAAGTTCTGAAATGAATCACAAATTAGGCAGCACTTCCTTGTAATGGAAGAAGGAATACTGCAGATCTACAGCTGTATCTGTAGCATGAAGAGTAAGATGATACAGACATTAAAATGGTAGGAAAACTTATTTTTCAAGCAAATCTGGAAAGCCAAGTGTCAGGTTATGCCATTAGAAGTGTCAGACTTTATATTTAGTACTCAGAGCAATTGTAATTGTTTCTTTTGCTGTGATACACTTCATTAATTGATTGAAATACAGTTGGCAACTGGTCACAAGCAGTATTCCCCAGGGATCAGTATTGGGGCCCATCCTCTTTAATATCCTTACTGATGACTTGGATGAGGGAATTGAGTGCACCCTCAGTAAGTTGGCAGATGACACCAGTTTGGGGGGAAGTGTCAATCTGCCAGAGGGTAGGAAGGCCTTGCAGAGGGACCTGGACAGGATAGGTTGATGGGCAGAGGCCAATGTTCAACATGGCTAATCGCTGGTTCCTGCACTTTGGCCACAACAACCCCATGCAGTGCTACAGCCTTGAGGCAGGGTGGCCGGAAGGCTGTGCAGAGGAAGAAGATTTGGGGGTGTTGGTCAATGCTTGCCTGAACATGAGCTGGCAGTGTGTCCAGGTGGCCAAGAAGGCCAACAGCATCCTGGCTTGCATCAGGAATAGTGCAACCAGCAGGACCAGGGAGGTGATCGTCCACCTGTACTCTGCTTTGGTGAGGCCACAACTTGAGTACTGTGTTCAGCTTTGGGTTCCTCACTACAAGGACATCGAGGCTCTGGAGCATGTCCAGAGATGGGCTACGAAGCTGGTGCAGGGCCTGGCACACAAGTCCTATGAGGAGCAGCTGAGGGCACTGGGGGTGTTTGGTTTAGAGAAGAGGAGGCTCAGGGGAGACTTTATTTCTCTCTGCAGCTACCTGAAAGGGAGGTGTGAAGAGCTGGGGGTTGGTCTCTTCTCACAGGTAACTCGCGATATGACTAGAAGGAATGGCCTCAAGTTGCACCAGGGGAGGTTCAGGTTGGAAATTAAGAGACATTTCTTCTCAGAGAGAGTCATTAGGCATTGGAACGGGTTGCCCAGGGAGGTGGTGGAGTCATTGTCCCTGGGGGTGTTTAAGGAAAGGTTGTACAAGGTGCTTAGGCACATGGTTTAGTGTGTGACACTGGTGGTAGGGGGATGGTTGGACCAGATGATCTTGGAGGTCTTTTCCGACTTTAATGATTCTGTGATTCTATGACTCAAATTCCATCTTTTTCTGCTGAATTATTTCCCATGCGATACAAAGGACTGATGAGAGATTGAAATAATCTCCATAAATGCAGCACTAGCTCTGTAAGATCCCCACAGTCTTGTGATACTTCCTGGGATGAAGCACAAGGTCTGTGAGAAGTGGGAACAATTGGCACCTTGACTTTTACTGTCAATGTTGTATTATTTTCTTGTTTTCCAACACTAGGCTCTACAGGACATTCAAGGACAGCAAGTACCTGTACATGCTGATGGAAGCTTGTCTAGGTGGAGAGCTGTGGACAATTCTCAGGGACAGGTGAGTTTTAAAAAATTATTGTCATAAAAAGTTGAATATTTTTTAACACGCCTTTAGATAACCAGGGGTCTTTATCTTTCATGTGCAACACCTGTCTTACCATGTTATGTTTAATTTAAGATCCCCAGAAGATGAGGAAATAATATATTTCTATTCCTATGCAGTTGACTAGAGACAAAGGGAATCCAATTATAACTGAGAAATCCTTAGGACTGTTTTAGGTTATCTCTAGCATGTACAAGGCTTTATGTAAATGGAGACTTAGCTCAAGCTACTTTCTCATGACATCTCTACAAACCTGGAAAAGATACAGAAAGTAGTACTGGTAATGATGATAATCATGTGATAAATTGTATTCATAAGTGTCTTCATCTCTGAAGGGTATTGTGTTCATACCAGAAGTACTCCATACCCCTGAACAGTTGATGGTATATTTTAATGTTAGCCTTTTCTGATCACAGATTGCATTTGCATCCTCAGTGCCCATGCAACTGTTTCTCATGTTTGGAAGCCTGTCTAGAGGTTCAGGCCCTTGATATGAAAATGGGGGACCCTCACAAGGGTGTCAGAGACTTTGGGCACCATGTATGGAGGCAGACAGTGACCCTCCAAGGTGCAATAAGGGGTTTGCCATAGGTGCAGTGGTGATTTCACTCTCACTGTAGTCTTGCAAGAAATGGTTGAGAGATACGTCCTTCCAGCACAGCACCTTTATGCATTACTGAAGTGGCCTTAACTGTGGACTTAAAAAATTAGTGGCATTAATCAGATATCACATTTGCGAATAAAATCCACGGGAAAGTACAATTTAGAAATAAAAAAATGCAAAGTCCTTCAAAGACTTGGAAAAATCAGTATTTCCCATCCTGTCAAAAGACCTGCATTTTTCATTTCAGTGTATGAAATTCTGACCCCCTGACTATGAATAGCAGCCTCCACATCTGTCACAGAGACATTGCAATAAGCCATAAACCATTATGGCTTTAATAGGGACATTAGAGAGAATCCTGAAGGCTATCAAACAGGACTTCAGGGGGATGGGACGGTTAGTGGACAGAGCGGGAGTACAGGTGGTGTTTTCATCCATTCCTATAGTGGCAGGGAGGGGTTCAGAGAGGACACAGAAAGCCCATCTGATAAACACGTGGCTTAGAGGCTGGTGCCAACACAGAGGTTTTGGGTTCTTCGACCACGGGGCGCTTTACTCAGTACCCGGCCTGATGGCTGCAGACGGGTCCCAGCTGTCTCCAAGGGGAAAACGGATCCTGGCCCAGGAGCTGGCAGGGCTCATTGAGAGGGCTTTAAACTAGGTAAGAAGGGAGACGGGGAAGAAACAAAGCCTGTTGGAGGTGTGCCAGGGGGAACAGTGGCTAGGCTGGGGGAGAAGGCAAAGGCTCAGCTGAAGTGCATCTACACTAATGCACACAGCATGGGCAACAAGCAGGAGGAGCTGGAAGCCATTGTGCAGCAAGTGGGCTATGACTTGGTTGCCATCATGGAAACGTGGTGGGACCACTCTCAATACTGGAGTGCTGCCATGTCTGGCTATAGGCTCTTCAGAAGGGACAGGCAGCATGGAAGGGGTGGTGGAGTGGCTCTCTATATTAGAGAATGTTTTGATGTTGAACTTGAGGCTAGCAATGACAAGGTGGAGTCGCTATGGGTTAGGATCAGCGGAGAGGCCAACAAGGCAAGCATCCTGTTATAGACCGCCAAACCAGGATGAGGGGGTGGACGAGGAGTTCTACAGACAGCTGACAGAAGTTGCGAAATCGTCAGCGCTTGTTCTCATGGGGGACTTTAACTTCCCAGACATATCCTGGAAACACAACACAGCCCAGAGAAAGCAGTCCAGGAGGTTTCTGGAGAGTGTGGAAGATAACTTCCTGACGCAGCTGGTTGGCGAGCCTACCAGGGGAGGTGCCCCGCTAGACCTTCTGTTCACTAACAGAGAAGGACTGGTGGTCGGGGGCTGTCTTGGGCAGAGTGACCACGAAATGGTGGAGTTCTCAATACTTGGCGAAGTCAGGAAGGGAACCAGTAAAACCTCTGTCTCGGACTTCCAGAGGGCTGACTTTGAGCTGTTCAGGACGCTGGTTGGCAGAGTCCCTTGGGAGGCGGTTCTGAAGGACAGAGGAGCCCAGGAAGGCTGGGCGCTCTTCAAGAAAAAAATCTTAATGGCTCAGGAGCAGTCTGTCCCCACGTGCCCAAAGATGAGCCGGCGCAGAAGAAGACCGGCCTGGCTGAACAGAGAGTTGTGGCTCGAGCTTAGGAGAAAAAAGAGGGTTTATAATCTTTGTAAAAGAGGGCGGGC
>CM021770.1:1184563-1202493 GCA_011076525.1 Nettapus auritus
TTCTGAAGGACAGAGGAGCCCAGGAAGGCTGGGCGCTCTTCAAGAAAAAAATCTTAATGGCTCAGGAGCAGTCTGTCCCCACGTGCCCAAAGATGAGCCGGCGCAGAAGAAGACCGGCCTGGCTGAACAGAGAGTTGTGGCTCGAGCTTAGGAGAAAAAAGAGGGTTTATAATCTTTGGAAAAGAGGGAGGGCCACTCAAGGGGACTACAACGGTGTTGCGAGGTGGTGCAGGGACAAAATTAGAAAGGGCAAAGCTCATCTGGAGCTCAATCTGGCTACAAAACAAAAAATGTTTTTATAAATACATCAATACCAAAAGGAGGACTAAGGAGAATCTCCACCCTTTACTGGATACGGGGGGAAACTTAGTTAGCAGGGATGAGGAAAAAGCCGAGGTGCTTTAACGCCTTCTTTGCCTCAGTCTTTAGCAGCAAAACCAGTTGCTCTCTGGACGCCCAGTACCCTGAGCTGGTGGAAGCAGAATGTGGCCCCCACAATCCACGAGGAGATGGTTGGCGACCTGCTACAGCATTTGGATGTACGCAAGTCGCTGGGGCCGGATGGGATCCACCCAAGGGTACTGAGGGAACTGGCGGAAGAGCTGACCAAGCCACTTTCCATCATTTATTGGTAGTCCTGGCTATCGGGGGAGGTCCCACTTGACTGGCGGATAGCAAATGTGACACCCATCTACAAGAAGGGCCGGAGGGTAGACCCGGGGAACTATAGGCCTGTTAGTTTAACATCAGTGCCAGGGAAGCTCATGGGAGCAGATTATCCTGGGCATCACCATGCGGCAGATGCAGGGCAAGCAGGCAATTGGGTCTAGTCAGCATGGGTTTATGAAGGGCAGGTCCTGCTTGACGAACCTGATCTCCTTCTATGACAAGGTGACACGCTTAGTGGATGAGGGAAACGTGGTGGACGTGGTCTATCTTGACTGCAATAAGGCATTTGACACTGTTCCCCACAGCATTCTCCTCAGGAAACTGGCTGCTCATGGCTTGGACTGGCGCACGCTTCGTTGGGTTAAGCGCTGGCTGGATGGCCAGGCCCAGAGAGTCTTAGTGAATGGAGTCAAATCCGGTTGGAGGCCTGTCACTAGTGGAGTCCTCCAGGGCTCGGTACTGGGGCCAGTCCTCTTTAACATCTTCATCAATGATCTGGATGAAGGGATTGAGTGCACCCTCAGTAAGTTTGCAGACGACACCAAGTTAGGTGCGTGTGTCGATCTGCTCGAGGGTAGAAAGGCTCTGCAGGAAGATCTGGATGGGCTGGACCAATGGGCCGAGGCCAACGGTATGAAGTTCAACAAGGCCAAGTGCCAGGTTCTGCACCTGGGGCACAACAACCCCAAACAGAGCTACAGGCTGGGAGATGTGTGGTTAGAAAGCTGCCTGGCAGAGAAGTACCTGGGAGTATTGGTTGACAGTCAGCTGAATATGAGTCAGGAGTGTGCTCAGGCAGCCAAGAAGGCCAACAGCATCCTGGCTTGCATAAGAAACAGCGTGGCCAGCAGGTCTGGGGAAGTGATTGTCCCCCTGTAGTCGGCTCTGGTGAGGCTGCACCTCAAGTACTGTGTTCAGTTTTGGGCCCCTCACTACAAGAAGGACATGGAGGTGCTTGAGCGAGTCCAGAGAAGGGCTACGAAGCTGGTGAAAGGTCTGGAGAACAAGTCTTACGAGGAGCGGCTGAGGGAGCTGGGACTATTTAGCCTGGAGAAGAGGAGGCTCAGGGGTGACCTTATCGCGCTCTACAGGTACCTGAAAGGAGGCTGTAGCGAGGTGGGGGTTGGTTGGTCTGTTCTCCCACGTGCCTGGTGACAGGACGAGGGGGAATGGGCTAAAGTTGCACCAGGGGATGTTTAGGTTGGATGTTAGGAAGAACTTCTTTACTGAACAAGTTGTTAGTCATTGGAATAGGCTGTCCAGGGAAGTGGTTGAGTCACCATCTCTGGAGGTCTTTGAAAGACATTTAGATGTAGAGCTTAGGGATATGGTTTAGTGGATTTGTCAGTGTTAGGACAGAGGTTGGACTCAATGATCTTGTAGGTTTCTTCCAACCTAGACTGTTCTGTGATTCTGTGATAATAAACCATATCTATTAACATTTCTTAATGCTTATGAAGCAGTCAGGTATAACAGCAATGAAGACCAGAGGAAATCTCAGGGGGAAACCAATAATTCTGTGCGGGGGTTGGGTCCAGCTATATTAAGTAAGGGCCATTCATCAACGTGGGACACAGGATCATGCATTGAATCCATAGCTTAGCATTATGTGATTGGGGCACAGAAGTGCCATGGAAAAAATAGTCTGAAAGCATGTAATTAAATACCACATCGTAATGCACAAGCAAATGTAGTCCTGGTATTTCCTGTCCTTGGAGGATTTGACCTTGCAGTGTTTTGTTTTTGTTTTGAGGCAAGAGGGAGGAGGCAGGTGGAATGTGGGTTGTGCAGGTATACATGGTACGTACACATAACACAACGGTGGGGCAGGGAAGTGTGCGAGCAATCACATATAAATATGCAATAGAATCATAATTGAAATGTGATTTAATTAAATTTGGAAAGTGAAAGAAATGCATTGGAAAGATTGATCAAAAAACATATAAAATTATTTTTAATTAATTATCCATACTGAATTTTTATAATTCTTCGTTCTCCTAAAACCATGCCTTCTCTCAACCATTAAAAGGAGAAAAGTAGCAAGGTTAGCAGGTGCTAGAATGTATCCTTCATCTTTGTCAGAGCCTGATAATTCCATCTTCAATTCTCTCAGCTTTAAATTGTGGTTCTGCTGCCACCTAGCTTAGATGTGCTTCTGAACTCAGTCTGCTCCGGCCACAAGCTCAAGGCAAGCAGCGGAATATACTTTGCTTCTGAAAACTGCTTGCAAACTTGTACTCAAATGAGGATCAAAAAGCACACTTAATGCTGAATTTACGATTAACACTTCAAGTCCCAGCAAATGCATTTTTTCTGTCTTATGTCGCAGTTGCGAACACGAGTTCTTGATCTTCACAGTTCAAAATCCTTTCAGGACCTAGAAGTCAAAGATTATACTAAAGAAATCACCTTTTACATAGAAGACACTTACTTATAAATTTCAATTCTAATGTAAATATAAAATAAAAATTAGAGTATTTTAGATTTAAACGCTTGATATGAATGTCAATTGAAGGCAAAGAAGCTAACTTAAAAAATAGAAATACATGTAAATTTATGTGAAAAAGTCAGTTTAGCAGCAGTCATTTTCCACGTATTGGGTGATTCTACTGGACTGTATGGATATTTTAACAGTAAGATGAAGTCCAGAAAGGGAAGAGATTGGATTGGCCTACAATACGGTTTTAGGCCGTTAAGAAAAAGAAATTGTAAATAGAAAAAATTGCTCTAGGTAGAATAAATACAGGTTAACTACAGCTAGAATAGCTCACCTCTTGCAAAAATCAAGCCCTTACTTTATGTCCATGATGGTGATAATGACCTGTAGGAACAGCTCAGTCCTGTACCTAGAAATCACTTTATCATCTTTCTCTTTCTTGTTTTACACAGAGGTTCATTTGAGGATTCGACAACAAGGTTTTACACGGCATGCGTAGTCGAAGCTTTTGCATATTTGCATTCCAAAGGAATAATTTATAGGGACCTCAAGCCAGAAAACCTCATTCTGGATCATCGAGGTTATGCCAAACTGGTAAGTGCCTGCAATGTCTGGTTTTGCCAATAATAATAATAATAATAATAATAATAAATACAAGACATCATTCCTGTCTTCTAGTACTAGACAACTAGTGTTATGGGTAGAGAAGATGGAATTAGGCATAGAAGGTCAGAAAAAAAGTCCACCCAACCCAAGGTCCAGTCTCTGATGGTGGCCATCAGTAAATTTTGATCATGAATCAGGGCCAGAATATCGTCACTCATCACTGGGATGTTTTCCCAACCTCCATCAGAGTGAGGCTGTAGCTGAGCTGGAAAACGCTAATTCTGGATCACATTTGAAATTCAGGGCTGCATTCTGGAAGTGTTTAGAGAAGAGCATCTGGAGAAATCCATCTAGTTGTTCTGGAGCTATTGAAAGACAAAAAGATGCCATTAGGAGATGGAGAGGACTTGCATTTGTGAGCTTTATAGGTGTCAGGTGAATTTTTTTAAGCAAACTATTGTTTCTGAATAAGTTATTTTGTATAAGCAAAACAAAAAGCATCATTCTTAATGGAAGTGACCTTGTCATGGCACAAAATTATTATTTTTAATTGCATCATCAGACTCTGTTGCTGAACTGTAGCTGATTCAGCTTCTTGCTTTAGAAAGGGGATTGGAATTTGGTTTGTCTTTACATTTGATAACATTATAATGTTTGCAAGCTATAACTTTTCATGGAAGAGGTTACATTTGTTCATTGGAGCAATGCACGTATTGCATCATTAGCACCATTTCTGTAGGAGTCCCTGCACGCTCTTTGTCCTTCAGCTTTGCATTCTTTTCATTATCTATCAGGCAAAATGTGCATAACCAAATTGTCTCCATGTCTGTGTACTGCTGTTCTGGGTAGTAGCAGACACTTTTAAGGCCACTTGTGCTTTAGCATTGATGACACTCCTGACTGATCTGTGCCAACTCCTCTGAAGTGACTCTTGAAGGCTCTTCCTGAACCTGCTCTTCCCAGAGTGTCATGATGCTTCTCAGTGCTGTTCTTCTACAACATCCACCTCCTCAAACCAGGATGGGAGCACCTGTGTTAGATCTCCACTCCCCACATTAAAGCATTGCTGATGGATTTCACTGTATTGAACTGTTCACATGGTTTTTTTTTTTTCATCAAAAATCAATGTAGAGGTGTCCTGCAAATAAAGTACACTCAGAAAGTCTGAAGACTGAAAAAGTCTCTATGAACCCATAGAGAGGGGAGAAGAAAAGAAAGACTGTCCTTGGTAGGAGGTGCTGTCCCACCCCTTTCGGAGAACCCCTCTTTCTAACTAATGAGGATCTTGGCACATGGGGAACCATCAGTGAAGGATGGGACGACACAACCCTAAAAGAGCTGTGTCCAAGAGGGATTCCATCCATGATTCCATCCATGAGGCTCACAATGGGGCAACATCTCTGCCTCCTGGATGGGGGACTCTTCCCTGCCTTTGAGAAGGGAAACCTGGGAGTCAGTCAGTCAGGGAGAGGGTGTCAGTCTTTGGGAATGGAAAGTCAGACCATCACCATCATGGGCGTTTACAGCCTTGTGGCAGCCACCATGTGTCACCATGATTCTAAGTATAATGAATAACAGAAGAATAAATCCTCGACAGCATTTCACTGAAGCTGAGGGTTCCACCAAGGTGTCAGAAGATGGAGGTGGATTAGGTGCCAGACTATCCTTCTCTCTACCCGAGTAGGATCTGGACCAGGGTCTGCTGTTCCCATCACCAGCCCCCAGCTCCTTAGACATTTTGATCTTCTTGGACCCATATATGGTAGCACAGAAAGTATCCCAGATCCCACAGCATGACTGATCCTTCTTGTGGGTTTGTGACCATTCAGATCACAATACTGATATGTTGTCCCGGACTAGTGCAGGACGGCGTAGGAGCATTTCACAGCCATCAAGGGACAGCAGAGTGTGCTACAGACCACAGCTCTGGGGGCAAGCACAGCACCAAGGCAGGGGAGGGCAGAGCTAAAAATACACTAAGCCTATTAACCTGAGCTCTGCTCAGGCCCCAGAGAACAGCTTTGGTTCCCTGTGTAGTCTCATTTTCCACAACTGCCTGTAGCATGCTCTGGTGTGCCACAGGGGCACTGCTATAAGGGTACATTGAGGCTTGTGATCCCACCAGCATGTTGCATCATTTTCAAATAAATTGTTATTACAACGCTTTTTGGATTGGAATAGAAATCTGAACTTCTCAGCAGATGTTGCTATGATCTGTATTTAGCCTGAATAGCTCTTGCTCAGGTAAAAGCTGTGACTTTAAAACAACAACAACAACAACGAAACAACTTGATCTGCAAAAGATGTGAAGTTACATGTTTGTTCCAAGAAATGCTCAGTGTTGGCATTTGTTCTTCTTCTCTCACAAGAATCTTCTTTTTGCATTATGAAGGGTAAATCAGCACAAAGATCACTTCAGTTGTTTGGTTCTTGAACAACCCATGATGTTTTAGTTGCAATAATATTCCCATAAGGAAATCTTCTTTCTGCATTGCTTCATTTCAAGAAGAATCAAGTGCATGGCTGAAATTCCCTCTCTTGCTCTGCCCTGATGCTATTCTCCTCCTTTCACAGGTTGATTTTGGCTTCGCAAAGAAAATAGGATTTGGAAAGAAAACATGGACTTTCTGTGGAACTCCAGAGTACGTAGCCCCCGAGATCATCCTGAACAAAGGTCATGACATTTCAGCAGACTACTGGTCACTGGGAATCCTAATGTATGAACTCCTGACTGGCAGGTATGGGCATTGGAGCTGGCGCAGCTGCCGAAAAGAGATCCAAATATTTCTGCCATTGTCACCCTGATTACATGACGGGAAAGATTCAGAGCAGGCATGTTCTGTAATGGCACAGTGAAGCCTCAACACTGTGCTGCTGAACCTAATAATTAGTTTTTCATTATAAATCACAGCTTCCATGCAGATCTCTCAAAAGGCAAGATATGAACAGGCTTTTTAGGAAATGCTGTGACATGTCACCAGAACTCCACCCTCATTTTTTTCCCCAGACTCCTGTAAACTGAGAATGAGCAGAACATGGCAGAGAAAGGGTTTGTAATTCAACCAAGGAGGTGCAGTAGTGGGATGCTGCACATCTGAAAAGGAGGAGGTAGGGTTGACACTATGAGAGCTTGAGACCCTATATCGACCCTTTCCCTTATTTAGTTTAGATGCAAAAGTTGAATGCATACATTACTGCATATTTTGACGGTTTTGGCTTCCTTGCACTTCCTCACCTCATCCACCAAAGATACAGGAGCTTGAAAAGGATTCATCACCTAAAGCTGCGTAGCAGCTCTGGGGATGGACCCAAGACAGTGGAAACCTGTTTTGTGTTTGGGACCTCACGTCTTGCTGCCTTGCAGCAGCACGTCTGGTAGTTCAGCCCAAAGCAAGCAAATTGTAGCATCTGCCTTTAGGGGCTCTTTGTTCACATACTGCTGTTCTTCAGTGAACTTGTCCCTGTTCTGTTAAACCAATGGAAGCTTTAATCCCCAGTGAAAGCATGTCACAATATCAAATGGAGAATAAGCCAGTGAGCAAATCAAGGACCCTTGTTCCCCAGGCTGCTGGGACATGGGTCTTCATGGAAACAAGATTCGGCATGTTCTGCTCCAGAAAACATTACACTTAAATTCCAACACTATTAAAGCACCTTGGCTGAGAAATGGTTAAGATCATACAAAGAAAACCATTCGTATTTGTCACCTACCTTTCCTCATTTCACAATACGGTACTCTGTTTTGCTTGCGTTTTGTTGTTGTTTTGTTTTGTTTAATGCTATTTTAAAGACAACCTTATTTTTTTTTTTTCTCTCCCCTCTGAAGTCCTCCTTTCTCAGGCCCAGACCCCATGAAGACCTATAATATCATACTAAGGGGAATTGACATGATTGAATTTCCAAAGAAGATTGCCAAAAATGCTGCTAATTTAATTAAAAAACTATGCAGGTAAATGCATAAAATACAATCACCTTTCTCTTATTTGTAAAGAAATGAATTGTTCAGAAGGATTAAGAAAGTAACCTAATTTGTTATTCATTTTATAGGGACAATCCATCAGAAAGATTAGGGAACTTGAAAAACGGAGTGAAAGATATCCAAAAGCACAAGTAAGTGTATTCCCCAGCCATCCATCATTTGAACCTACAGAATCATGCATTTCAATCCCTTCCAATTTCTGCCAGTCTCACTTTTCTTAAACTCCTTTGGCCTTTCCCTTCTAGTATTCTTTAAATTGTAATTGAGTTTGCATTGGATGGTTTTTTCCTGTGTTTTTGTATCGTTTCTAGCCTTGCCTATGACCAAAACACATTGCACATTGACCATTACACTTTAATTACTCGAATGCAGGAGAGCATTTGGAAACAATCCAACTCAGCCACTGCCTCCTTGGATTTCTCTGGTTTGCAGAATCATTTTCCAAGATTTCCCTCCATTTCTCTCTCCTCCACCCCCAGCAAACTTTCTCTCTACCCTTAATGTTAATTCATCGGACCTTTAGGTCCGATGGGAGGGAATTTTTAAGTGATCTTACATAAGCTCTGTTTTGCTACAGAAATTTACTGAAGAGTTTCCACACTGCTTGAGAGGGAAAAAAAAAAAAAATAGGAACCACCACAGAGGCAGGTTACCTCTTCCATCCATTCTCGTTCTTCTCTGCTCCCATCCCCAGTGCAATACAAATGCATTAGATGAACATTTTGAGGGTGAGATCAGCTCAAGGCTCACCCTTCTGCCTGAACTGCCTTAGCCCAAGAAAACCTGAGGTGCCCAAACCATCCCTGTGCAGGCTGGAGCATCCAATCTCGTACAAAGAAAGGACATTACGGGTCTCATATGGCACAGACTTGCCATAAAGGAATGAAAGAGCAGATGCCAGGACACCTGCAGTGAGGAACAGTTTTCTTCTGAGCATTTGTAATTTGTACTTGCCATGGTATCACCACTGGGTTGCGACACACAATCCATTTTCAGCCAAGAAAGCATATATAAACATGACAGGAAAAATAATTAAGCCTAATTAGAACATTTGAAGAACATGTCTGCAGGAGTTAAAACCCACTGTTTAAGCAATTTAAATTTCATTATGTGATATTTTAGCCATGTGTCTAACTTCCCGACATGCTTTATTATTCTCTCCTTTCTAGATGGTTTGAAGGCTTTAACTGGGAAGGATTACGAAAAGGGACACTGACACCTCCTATAATACCAAGTGTAAGTTTTGCTACTTCATTTCTCCTTCCCAAGCAATTTGCCTCTTTAACACAAATTTTGTGAGTTTCAGGCACTAATACACTATAGTTAGCATGTGCTTTATTTCATCTGAATATGCTGATGAGAGAACAAAATTGAGCAAAACCCTATATAAAAAGTCCATTTAGGGACATTTTCACCTATACTTTGTCTCCTGGCATTCTCTTCCAGTAGAAGTCATTTAGGGCATGACTGTGATGAAATGCTCTTTGCTGCCCAGGCAGAATCACTCACTATTATGTTTTCTTCTCTTTTTCACCTGCTGCATTTTTTTCTTCATGTACTTTTCACATTCCAGTAGAGAGCTGCTACTTTCACCCCTTTTCTCAGATGTGTCCTCTTTCTTTCTCCTTTATTCCTGTTTTTGATGGGCAAGTGGGATTTGTATGCCATCTCCCTTTCTTTTGCATTAACCTTTCCTTCTGTCTTTTCTTTTGTGCTTTTTACCCTTTTTTCCTGCATCCGTGTCCTACATGAAAAGCCCTGTTACCGACTAGTTTATGTTTAACTGGGAGCAGACTCGGAGGGACAGCTCTACTCATTTTCCTTTGCAGCAAAGCTCTTCCTTTGATGTCTTTGTGAGCTCTTTACCCACAAAGCCTGCTGCAAAGAGAAACCAAACAGGATTAGCTGATAGAAATTACCTTGGCCCCTTCTGTTCGGCAGCCTCCCCTTCTTGTTTCAACTTAATCCCTTTCTCTCTGTGCCTCTCCCAATGGATCAGTGAGAGAATGACATTAGCAATCGTATTTAATTGCACCCCTTTGCTCAGTCTGTCCGTGGTCCTGTACCTCCTGCAGCAACAGCAGGCACAGCTCCGGGGCTGAATCTGCCATCCCAAAGTTTTCTTAACAGCTATGAAAGAGCAAGGAGGTTTTGTGTCCCCCTTTTGCCCTATGGACTACAGAAGTCAGTGACAGGCAGCTGGAGAAATCAGGACTTTGTAAATGTTTGCCTAAAGTAGGTTCACCAAACAGCTTGTAAATATTTTATAAATCAAAATTTCATTTTTTTTTCTGTTAAGCTGATTCTAATAGCTATTAATTTTCCAATAACTGTTAACTTGTTCACCATATTTCAAGTCAGAGAAATCTAGTTTACTTCTTTATGTCCAGTTTCAATTCCTGGTTTACCTGTGCTCTGTGCAGGATGCCAGTGTAGATGAAAATGCCCAAATATTTTTTTCTAATATTTTAGTGGGTTTTTTAGTTAGCAAGAGCATTTGCAATGCTGCTTTTACCCAATGTATGCATAAGCTCTGCATGTCTAACCCTCAGACAGAAGAACCTACAGCAGTGACTTCAATAATATCTACTCTTTACGGGCATGAATTTCTCCATGACATTGCTCCACCACCAGAAACTGTCTACTCTTTTTGGCATTGTCCAGAGGCCATTCTCTAGCCTGTTTTGCACAAGTCACACTTCTTCAGCTTTTTCACATAGGTCCAACACAGTATCAGGAAAGCGTCTTTCTTGACATCATTGGGATGTATATTTATATCATATATATATATTCCTGGGTCTGGTGCCATCCTACCAGGGACATGTCTGCAATGGTCCCAAAAGTGATATGCTGCCAGCACACCACCATCCCTTTGTCCAGTACACCACCATTAGTGCTGTCCAAAATAAGACAGGAGCATCCTTCCCTCTTTAGAAGACTCAGCCATTCTTCCAGGGCAACTTACCAATGCTGACAGCTATACACTGCCCCAGTCGCAAAGCAACACAACTCTTCTTTCCTAGAATTCTTAGGATGAATATCTTTTCTGGACATACTCTTGATATCCTCTACAAAATGTGCCTCCATTAACTAGTGAACCTTGCTGACAGTTTTTCAACCCTGAAGCTGTCTGTCCTGCTCAGTCTTGTTTTCCTCAGCGAGCTCAGTTGCTTTGGCAGAAGACCCAACTCTCAGTAATGGTCATATCTGCAAAGTGACCAAAACTATGTAGCTCTAGGGGAAGAAATTAGGTTTTCCTTCACTCATTGCACCTCTCCTCCCTAGCTGGAAAGGAGCCAGAAGGGCTGAACATAGAGACTAGCTTTTGTTTTGTTTTCAGAAATAGGCCTTTCACAGCTCTTCAACTCTCAACAGCAGTTGTGTACTGCCACTGAGACAATCAAAACCTACTCCTTAGCCCTAGCTAAACAGGATTTTAGGATAGATCTGCTGCTAGAACATTGCTTCTGGGAGCAGCTGAGCTTTGATACCACAGATTAAAAATCTGTGATGGAAGCTGTCCTGAAAAGCTACTCCTACTTCTTGACTCCTCCAAAAATGTGATGTCTTGCATCATGGCTCTTGTTTTTGAGAAACACATGCAGATCTCTTCACCATAATTCATCACAAGCTCTTGTGAGCTCTGTGCTGGCAAGTGACCGGGCAAATGATACCAATGTTTGTGCTTTACCCTCTGGGATGGACAAGAGATGTATCTGGAGTATCCCTTCTTGGATGGAGAGGGCATTGAGAAAGACTTTTGTTCCCATTTCTCTGATCATGAAGGACCGCAGGCCACATACGGGTGACACGGAGCTGTGGCTAGTCATGCCCAACAGCATTAGCAACACATAAAGTCAGCTAGCAGAGTGACAGTTAGCAGAGTGACAACTCACGCAGCCTTTCTCTCTAGATCATATTTCTTCTAAGAAAAACAAACAAAAAAACACTCTACAATTGTCTTGGATATACTCCACCTTTTTATTTTGTCAGATGAAGGCAAAACAAAACCCATCTCCCAAAACAGAACTTACTTCCCATAAAGTTTCACCTGGTGCAAGTGACTGTGCCAGCTCTGCCAGATGCTCTCAGTGTAGACATCTGCAGAGGAACCCAGGGGAGCTCCACAGATGCTTTCACCCCATGCACTTATGCATGCTGCATCACTGCTGAGGATTTTTTGCAAGAAGCTACAGGTCGTGCGCATAAGTTGTGAATGGCCACACCAGCTGCATCTCTTCTTCTTTTGGTAGCTGTTATCTTGTGCATACATCCCTCAGTTCTTCTCCCAAAGGGAGAACTCGCATAGGGGTGGGCTGAGAGAAAAAGAGACGTGGTCCAGCACAAGGGCCATGAAGGAAAGCAAACTCAGAGCCCACCAAGGGTGAGGACCCTAAAGATGAAAGTTCTCCAACTCAACAAAGTAAGCAGACCCAGGTAACTCAAAAAAATAAAAAAATTACGAAATCCAGTATACAGTGGGTTTTTTTTTCAAAGTGAGTTGAGTATGCAAGGAGTTTGATTCTTCCCCAAGACATTATCAGCCGCAGGTAAATTCTGATGCAGCAGAGCAGCAATCCAGCATCAAATATGACTCCTGGACTGTAGGTTGGGAAAAAATTCTGGCAAGCATTTCCTACACAGCACTGCTACAGCAAGTGCTGTTCTCTCCAGTCTGCACTGGCTACTTTACAGCTCAACGTACTTTATTTTGGCCTGTAGGGAACTGCTGGTCTCTTTTTGTATTGTTTCATTTCTTTCAATTGCATTGGATGTATCAGGGTCTCATTATAAGAAAGTTTCAATTATCTTCATGAAGAAAAAAAAAGAAAAAAAAAAAAAAGAAAAAAAAAGAAACCATCTAGTTAGAGTAGCTTTTAAATGACATTATTTCCTAAGAAGTAATTCTACTTGGCCTTCATAAACCTTAGCTGAAACTCAGGCTCTCTGCTTCCTTGTAAGTGGTCATTGTTGGTTGCACTGTAACTTAGAACACAGTCATTTGTGTCAGAATTGATACTTGGAAATTCAGAAACATCCTAGGAATATCGTTTTATCTGGTTGGCTCTGTAGGCGGAGGAATACTTGTCAGGAAGCTAGAAGGCACCAGAGGCCCAGCTGACAACCTCATATTCAGGATCCTGAAACCATAAATTGGAAATCTTGGGCTTTGGAGAAGAAAGGTGCTCCTGGAACACAGGGGCTTTTTCAAGTCTTTACTGCCAACTGTATTCCACTGAGTGGAAAAATTCCCCTTGAGGCAGAGCCCTAGAGGGTCTGGGTCATTAGAGACAGTAGGAAACCAGTGGGGATTTTGTGGAAAGTCCTCCTGCGATTCAGCAAAAAGTTGTTGAATGCAAAAGTTCTCTACTGCCACACCTTGCTTGCTGCAGTTAGCATTTTCTGACCAGCACCATAGTTATATCCCTGGGACTAGAGTAAATAAAAATAAAAAAAATAATAATAATTTAAAAAAAGCCCACTGAATGTTTTGGAATGATCATCATTGTGAGGCCAAGAGGTCTGTAGAGGTCCAAAAAACAGCTCTGACGATGGTCTCCATCTTGTCACTCTGTCCTTTCCACAGGTTGCATCTCCAACAGACACAAGCAATTTTGACAGCTTCCCTGAGGACAATGATGAACCACCCCCTGACGACAACTCAGGATGGGACATAGATTTTTAATGTATTTCTCTTACCTGCTTCTGCCTTGCTGAAGACAGCTTCCTGGGACATGGCTGCCAGCGAAACCGAAAGAACTGGGAAGGATTCGTGCTCGGGGTCACCATGATGCCTTGATTGATGCTGCTACAGTAACTACAGTGGCATTAGGACTTATTGCTTAGATGACAATAGTGCTCTTCATGTTTTATGTTCAAACTTAATATAGCAGTTGACATGGTGGTCCTGACGCAAAGCCTTTCACCAGTAAAGAAACATGTTTTCTATCACTGCAATGATCTTGCTACGCTCTAATTACAAAAGTCGAAAGATACGTAGTGTAATACACACTTCATTCTACTGGCTTTATCAGTAAGATTAATAGTAATTTATTAAGTGCTGTAGGTAAATACAGTACAGGATCTGGGCTTCTCCCACACTCCAAACTAGGTAGGTCTTCTGCTGTTGGCCAGTGTAGGAACAAAGGAGGACAGTAACGATACTGGTCAAAGAGTTCATGTCAAAGCAGTGGTAAAATTTGTCTATTTTCTTTCCAAGCAGTGTTCATGACAAGAATGAATGTTACTTTTCCTCTTTCTTTCAGAGAATTTTTATTTAATCTGGTAAAACAAAAGCACAACTGCTCTAGATCCTATTAAGGCAGATATGGGTTGCTTCTCTCATACAGCTGAGAACATAACGTAACACAACTTTTGCATTTTTTCCTTTCCTTTGGTACAAAAACATAAATGCATGGAAAGAAATCATAAAATTACCCATTTTACCTATGAAATAGTGCTTAAATAATGGTCCTATAATAAAGCAACAGCAGCCAACTGGTCTTATTGATTAGCTATTAGGCTTAAAAGTAAGCTTAACGTTTACCTTTTTAGAACCCAAAGGGAAAATATAAGACCCATAATGTACTTTATAGGTGCTATGTACATCCTTCATCTGTGAATATACCTATTCAGTCAACCACAATTTCAGAAATATGTAGCAAGAGGTATCGTGCCCCATCATGCTCTTAGAACAGATGAGTTTACGTCTCCATGTCTGCATCTCTTCCATGTTTATTACAAAGCTAATTAAAACAATTTAAAATGTGATGGGGGGCCAGTTTGCTGGCTCTGTTTTTAATATTGCCCATAAAAATGTTATCCTAACGTCTCACCAAACTAAGTCGGAAAGAGCTCCACAGTCAGTGGAATTTAGTGGAAATCTGATATTGCGTGTGGGTTTGTTTTGTAAGAGTTACTAGTCTACCTTTCGCCAGCGTACCAAGATCCCAGTGACCACATTTAAGGCACGGGGATGGCCAGAGCTGGGTCAGCTTGTATGTAAAAAAAGTCAGGGAGAAGGATGTTGGTACATATATGCTTTCCTTCCCCTGACTTCCACTGCTTTTCCTTTGCTCTAGTGAAGTCTCTTCTGGTTTATACAGACGTAAGAAGGCAATACTGTCCTGTGTGCCTACTCATTGCATTGTACACGGGTCTAAAAGTTTATCCCATCGTACCAACAAGAAACGTCAGCTTTCTAACTGACCCTGCCCCCAAATTAGCAAATGCTGCCCCATTTCATCTCAGAGTTGTCAAGAATGGTTACATATCCTGGAAGACAAAAGATCAACTTTTGCTGACCATTTTTGCATAATGTGCAGAAAACGTATGCTTTAACGGTAAAAAATTATTTCTCCATTGCTAAATCTTTTCTGTGTTCCTAATGGAAGTGACTTCCATAGTCTTAATAGAACATCCAAAAAAGATGTTTCCTCCACTTCTTTGACAGCATCAACAATGTCTGCTGCTTGCCAGCAACCTAAAGAGGTTGGTCACCGCAGACCCCTTCACACCCAGTCCGTTCTGCTGAATTTTCTCCATAGTTATACAGAAGGGCGAGGCAACGTCATCCGCACAATAACATCAGGTTATTTCCGCTGCTCATCCGTCCCATGCAGCATCGTATTAAAATTTGTTTGCCTTGAAAACCGTAGGGAAGAGACAGTAATTACGCCTACCAGGAATCAATCACTCATGTAGAGCAAATAAAGAGTTTTCAATCCAAAGGTCTGAAAGCAAACGCTGAACACTAGGGCTAAAACAGTCACCAGTCATCGGAGCAAACAAGCAGTCACGTACCTGCTGCGTGAAAGCTGAGTTCGTTATTCATGTCCCCCCATTTTTTCACTCGATGCTGTGGCTACCTTGGAGGACAAAACTCATTGCATTTGTTGGCTTTCTACAGAAGTACATACAGAGGAGTTTGTCTCAATACAGTCACAGTGAGTAGCTGAGATTCAGCTGTCTGTTGAGCAAAGGGTTGCCAGGAGCATCACGACCCCTTGGGGGCAACCCAGAAACGTTATGGGAAGAATGTTTTAAAATGGGCCGATGAGTTATTTTCTTTCTTCCTATCTGTTTTTCCTTGTGCCATGCACCGCAAGACCTGCATCGTCTGGCATGCACTGTACTGAATATAAATTTGTTTCAGTATCAAACACCTCACTCGACTTCCATCACTTTTACTAAGCATCCTTTAAACAACATACTTAGCATATGTATATTATAAACACCTTCATTCTTCATTTATAAGTAATATATTTGAGTTGCATAATATATATATATATATTCACAATTGATTGCCTCTGTGTTTCCACTTACTGCCTTTTATTTGTCTCCTTTTTTAATATATGGGACAACGTTGTATTTGCGCAAGGGGAAATCAGCCGCCGTATTTAAAACAAAGGTATTAGGATTGGTGTCATAAGATACAGAAGATCTGTAGCTTCTTACAGTGCTGCATTACCCATAGCAAACTCTTATTTAACAACAGGACCACAAGCAAATATTTATGTAAATAGATATTTTCGTGTTGATATTTTGTGGTACACATATAACTTTTTATTTAGAGTTCCATGGCATTATTACTTCATTTTCTTATTTGTAATGTAATGTTTTTAGATCGAAGTAGACTTGAATTAATGTCATAATTGTCAGTATTATTAAACTTTATGTCGACTGTACTGTTACTCATCCGTCCCATAGATTTAGAACATGACTAGCTATCTGGCATTGTTGCAAGTGCCTTAAATCCATGGCATCCTATAAAAAATACAAATTTGGTGTTATGCTGCATGACAAAGACAAACACACCTCAAAATGTTGTCCTTTCTTAGCTTGCTGCGTTTTACAGTTCTTTCTGCTAACAATTTATAAGCCTTTATTATATAATATTGATGAATTACAGAAATGATGAAGTCGTTCTCTTATTTCTGTTAAATGTACCAGAGCTGTGTATCTGTTAATGAGATACAGAGTCATTTCTGTGAAATGTATAAATGTATGTGCGGGTCAAATTAATATATGACATCCTATCAGTCTGTATACAGGTATTCCTGTTTCGCTAAGCTGTGCAGATCCAGCCCATAGTGCAGTCCGGCTCCAGCATACCGTCTTTTATAAAACCCACAACAAATGTTCTGCCCCAAAAAGCGATGAGCGGCTAAAGGCGAATTGCCACCGCACACAACTCGTGTCTCTGAGGCGAGACCGGGTGCCCCCCAAGAAACGCCACAGTAGCTCGTTTGAGCCCCTCGACCAAGCAGGATCCGTGCTTTCTGCCAGCCCCGTGTGCAGCCCATCATGGAGGCGAGGCCCCAGCACTACCGCACAGCCGGCCTGGGAGCGATGCCATTTCTCTGAGCCGCCGGGCATCATGCCGGGACTCGGCCAGCCCCAGGCTCTACAGGCAAAAGGGAAATTTCGTGTGGAGTTGCCTGTCGTCCTGAGTCCGATTTACGCTGTTTTTACACTGGTCCTTTATTTTTTGTAATCTGATTTCTCCGGTTTTCTTCTTACAACGGATTCTACATAAAAGAGTTTTCTTGTTCGTCAGAAAATTGTCTGTCATCCAATGGTCGTTGACCAGTTGCACTCTTTTGATGTAGATTTAAGAACTTTTTTTCATGAACTTAACTGCTTTTGTTTTGCTCTGTATTTTCCCTGCAGCTGTAATTGCCGAGTGCCTGTTGTATACTTTATAGAGTTGAAATAAAAATAATTACTTTTGAGCAGTGTGTTGCTGTCTTTCTTCAGCTGGGAGAGTTCTGCTGCTCAGTCTTTTTGCTCGGGTTTACAATGACACACAGGAGGGCAGAGCCAAACAAGACGTCGCACGGCGCCTACATACGTTGCACGACGGCCTCGTATCCCCCCCCCCCCCCCTCCGGGTTTTCTGCCGAGGAGCCGAGATGCGACGGCAAATGGCCCGGGGGGGGAGAGGGAGGGGAGGGGGGCAGGGGAGGGGGGCATTTGCTTGTGCTGGGGCTTTGGGGCCGTACCTAAGGCAGGTACCGGCCCTATCCGACAAGCCAATTAAGCCTCTCCAATTAACATCGAACTCCACGCAGAGGCGCTGGAAGGGCCGCCAGGGGGCGCCGCGGTGCGGGCCGCCCCGACGGGGGGGTGCGAGGGAGCGGGGCGGGGTGGGGGGTCGGGGGGGTCCCCCTTGGGCTCCCGCCTTTGATGTCCGCGCATCAAAGGGAGCCCAAAGACGAACCCCCCGCCCCCCCCCCC
>CM021770.1:1202893-1229815 GCA_011076525.1 Nettapus auritus
CCCCCATCGGCACAGCCCCCGAGGCTCTTTGAAATCCCATCCCCGGCCGCCGCGGCCGCCTCCTCGAGGGGCGGGCGCAGAAGGCAGCCCCCGGGGTATAAAGGAGGCGGCGGGGCGGGCAGGTAGCGTTGCTCGGAGGCCGCGGGAGCCGCAGCACCGACGGGACGGCACCGACGGCACGGCACGGAGCGGCACGGCACCGACGGCACGGCACGGAACGATGCGGGCGCTGGTGGCGCTGCTGGCGGCGCTGAGCTGCGCGGCCCCGGCGGGGCGGGCGGCGGCGCCCGGCGGCGCCCTCAGCTCCAACGCAATCAAGGGGGGGGCGGCCGCCAGCGCCGCCCCCGCCGCCGCCGCCGCGCCCTTCGACGGCAGCAACAAACCTCCGCCGGCCGCCACCCGGCAGGTAGGAAACGGGACGGGGTTGGGAGGGACGGGGTTGGACCCCGCACCGGAGGCCTTCCCGCTCTTACCGGGGGGTCCCCGATGTGCCGCCCGCAGCCCTTCCCGTGCGCCGAGGATGAGGACTGCGGCCCCGACGAGTTCTGCGGGGGGGCGGCCCGCGGTGGGGGCGCCCCGCTCTGCCTCGCCTGCCGGAGACGCCGCAAGCGCTGCCTGCGCGACGCCATGTGCTGCCCGGGCACGGCCTGCAGCAACGGTGAGGGGCGGCGGGGGCCGGGGGCCGGCGGGCAGGAGGGGAAGGGGAGGGGAGGGCGAACCCCGCGGCTGACCGCGCTACCTCCCGCAGGACTCTGCACGCCCCCCGAGCCCCCTCCCGGCGCCGCCGAGCTGGACGAGACCGGCGCCGAGGCGATGCCCCGACGGACACCCGCGCCCGCCTGGCTGCCCGCCCGCAAAGGTAAGAGGAAAGGGGAGCCCCGAGGGGGGTGTGGGGGGGGCGCGTCCCGAGGGGCCCCGGAGCCCCAGAACGGTGCTCGGCGCCCTGACCCCCGCTCGGCCCCGCAGGTGAGGAGGGGGACTTCTGCCTGCGCTCGTCGGACTGCGCGGCCGGGCTGTGCTGTGCCCGCCACTTCTGGTCCAAGATCTGCAAGCCGGTGCTGCGGGAGGGGCAGGTGTGCACCAGGCACCGGCGGAAAGGCGCCCACGGGCTGGAGATCTTCCAGCGCTGCCAGTGCGCCGAGGGGCTGACGTGCCGCCTGCAGCGAGACCACGGCCCCCCCGACGCCTCCCGCCTGCACACCTGTCAGCGGCACTGAGCGTCCCCCCCGACGGGACGGACGGATGGGACAGACGGACGGGACAGACGGGACAGACTCCGGCCCTACTTGCGGGGGGCTCCCCTCCTGCGCCCGCAGCCGGAGCGGAAGGTTGTTTCTCTAGGGAACTACTTTTAAGCGACTAATTGCAGTACGTTACTGTGTTGTGAATACTCGAGGTGGCACTTAGCTGTATATACACCGGGACTTTTAACGATTATTCCGAGGGTGCTGCCTTGTGCTCGTCAAGCCATGACTGTGACTTTGTACACACTGGGTCTTAAATTGAGTTCGACGGATGCAACTGCCTGTTTGCAAGCCAATAAATGAGTTCTTCAAAGCCCGCCCAAGCCGCCCGCGGGAGGGGAGAGGCGGCCCCACGCCAAGCACGGGAGGGGGGAGAAACCCTGAGAGAGAGGGGGGAGCAGGGCGGACGCCTCCTGCCTGGTTTTCACATGGGGTGAGGAGGGAGTGAAGGAGGCATCGGCTGGCGCCAACTGGGGCCACGTGCCCCAACCGCAGCAAGCTGAGCAGGAGCTCAGCATCTCCATCTGTGCACCAAGCCGTGTGGTCTCTTTGCTCCAGGCACAATAAAAACTGTTGGTTTTTTTTTTGTTGTTGTTTGTTTGTTTGTTTTTGCTTCACCTCACAGCCTGTGGCTATGAGTTTTCTTCCTTTGGGGATGGTTTGGTGGGAGGGAAAGCTGCAAGCAATGAATTTTCACCACCCCCCCCTAGTCCTTAACGCCACCCTCCTGTTGATGGTGGTGGCCAAGGGAGGTGCTGGGGATGCACAGCCATGCCCGAGTCTCTCCTGCACAGCCCCAATGTGTGGCAGTGCTTTTTCCCCAGGCCTGAACTGGGTGGCAAAGCGGTGCCCAAGATGCAGTGCAAGAGGGGCTTCAGGGGCACTGCATTCTGTGTGCATGCGAGCTCCAAGCCTGCTGCATCCCTTTGGTCTGTTATGTGCAGCCTGAGCACCAGTGTTAGCACCTGGAGCATTAACGGTGCTGATTTGGGGCCCTCTGGGACTGTGCTGGTGCATGGGATTGCGGAACATGAACCAAACTGCAGCTCTCTCACCCCTCACTGATGCTCTTTAAACCACACCAACACACTGGTGCCCCTCGATTTGCAGCCACCAAGGATGGCCACTGTCCCCAGAGCAGCTGAGGCCAGAGCTGTGGCTGTCCTAAGCCAAATCCCAGCCCACAGGAGGACACTTCAGGGTGTGACAGCCCCATGTCCTGCAGGAGAGTTTGCAGAGGATGCAAGTTGAGCTGGCAGCATGCAGGGGCTGCACTCAGGACATGATTTTACCAGAATTGCAGCCACAGCTTGAAGTATCCTGATAAATGAGGCTGTAATTCAAAGGCTTTATCTTAGGTCTTTAATCACCATGTCAGGCTTTAAAAATAAATAACTAGAGTACTTTTTAAAAAATAGTCACTATTAAAAACAAAAACCACTGCTCTATAACGGACTTCATATTACTAATTACAATTACGCCCAGTAACAGTGGCACTGGAGCAATGTCAGCATCTGCCTATGAATAGACACGTGGGTGACTGTTCAGATGAGTCCAGCTCTGATACTGGAGGTGGTAGATTTTATCCCTAGTAAACACGGTTAAAATAGTATCACCAGGTTTAATGTTTTTTTTCTCCCTACAGATACAGCACTCTCTCTCCCAGGCAGCCCGATATGGCTTTGACACACTGGGAGGCAGTAATAAATGTGCTCACAATGCATTAAATACTGAGCACACAGCTTTTTGGTTCAGAATCACAGTATATCAAATCCTTCCCACTCCTTTATTTATTTTTCACGTCCTCTTCACTAGCATTATTTAGACCGCCTTTGGCTGTCTTTTCAGCTGTATTTTGGGGAGATCACGCCCTGCCTGCAGCATACACAGCTGGACCTGGAGCTCAGCATCACCAGCCCTAGCTCACTGCTTCTTTGTTTTCAGCTTCCCTTGTTGGGTGGGAGAGAGGCTCAGGTGTGTGCCTGGTGCTAAACACAAGGCTCGTGTGGCCCATGTCCATTGTCAGCAGGAGGGATGCTAATATTTCCAGTTACATTTCTAGTATGGAACAATGAGAAATAAACAGGTAGCATCGCCATGGTCCCTCCTGTATTCAGCCACCCACCGGCAGATGCTCCATATTTCAGAAATGCCTGAATTAACAAGTGCAACCTCAGAAAAAAAAAGAAACACTAAAAAAAAAAAAAAAAGTGTATAGGAAGTTCAACATAGATTAATCAGCCTTGGCAAAGACAGGCTGCATCCATCCCTTAACCTTGAGTTTGCTGCTGTGCCCAGATTTGGATCTCAAGCTTGTCCCGGCAAGACAAGATGCAGCAGCACACGGTATTTCAGCACATCCTGCACAGCTCTCTTGCATCTGCTGTATGAGGCATCTCATGGATGCACTTCCCCCAACCCTCTCCTCAATAATGAAATTATTCACTCTGGAAAATTAAAAGAAAAAAAAAAAAAAAGAAAAAAGAAAAAAGAAAAAAGAAAAAAAAAAAAGGATATTATAAGGTTAGAAATAATAAAGAAAGCAGGTTTTGGTGCAGGACAGGGTCAGACCTGAAGTCTTCTGCACCCTCCCAGCACAGACCCCGTCTACATGGACACCTCCCAGCAGCAAGCACAGGGGCTCCATAGGTGTTAAATTCCACCCTGTGCTCAGAAAACGTTCTGCTTTGATTCCCAGAGCACCTGAAGAGCATCTAATACACATTTCCCATTTTTCAGACATGCACATTAGTGCTAAAACACTCCGTGTGTGTGTTTTAATGCATGAGGATTTTTAAGAGCCTAAGAAATGCCCAGTTCAGCCCCGTGGTCCATGCAGCTGCAGCAGCAGTGCAAGGTTGTATTGAAGGAGCCTGCATGGGCTGGAGTTTATTTGGAGCACTTCTCAACTCCTAATGAAGCTAAGAACTGGACTCCAAGCCTCTCACAAGAATCCTTCAGCAGGACTAAGGCAGGAGATTGAAATCTGTGCTGGAGAGCTCAGTCCCTTCCCTGGAATTCTGTAAAGGCTTTTTTAAATGAGGGAAGTTTCATAAGTGCCAACATCAAGGAGGTGAGTAGAGAACTGAATCACTCTTCCAACTTTTCCTCATATGGATTTCCTGAGGTCAGTTTTCTGTGCCATGAACACAGATTTCAAGGAGATACTTTCACAGAGGGCATCATCAGAAAAGTCCCTCTCTGCTGCACCTGGTGGCAATAACGGCAAATGGCCTTGAACTTACATAAGAAGGAGTGGAGTGGAGAGGATGGGATGCAGCACAATTTTGCTGTGATTTGTCATGAAATGAGTCCTTTGGTGGACAAATACCTTTAAAAAAATAAATCTGCCCATGTTCTGAAAAGAAACTTACTTCGCCTTAGAGTACAGGAAATACCCTTTTTCATCAAAGTGTTAAAATACAAGCCCCTGTTCCTCTTGCTCCCATCAATCTTAACACTGAATTTAAAATTAAGTTCCCGTGCAACTAAATGCACTCAGTGAGTTTCTTACTGAACACGCACCCCCTGTGGCCAGTGTAAGAAAGGGTTGCAAAAATCCATAAATCCACCCACAGGCGTCACAGTGAGACCTTGAAACCTGCCTGCTTTGTCCCAAAAAAATGCTAGCCCTGAATGGACTGAGCAGGCAGAAGACTTTATGGATGTAAGGCAATGCAGATTTTTTTTTTTTTTTTTTACTAGTTTATTCAAATAAATATATTATATCCCTGCTAACCCAAAATGATGTATATTACCATTTTTTAACAAGTACTATTTTGTATAGGGTTCCCCCCACCACCAGTGCATGACTTTTGTCCCTAATTAACACCTGACGAGGGAGACGAGGACAGCTGAAATCCGTCAGGAGGACACTTCTGGGCAGAGCTACTAACACACCACCCAGTGAGGGAGGGGGCCATAAGTCATAAATAACAGTGGGAGGAGATAATTATTGCTTGTGGTGGAAGGAGATGATAGACGGCATTCTTGTGTCCTGGGGCTTGGGTTTTTGGCTCTGCTTGCATTTCCAGTGGTATGTCTGTAGGTGATACAGAGTCGGGCCAGGTAAATCTGGGGAAAAACCTTCCCTGTAGCAGACTGGGGAAATGTTGCAGGATGCTATGACAATACCAAAGGACTCCAAAAGGATGTCACACAGCAAAATTGTGAAAAATAACAGACAAGGAGAAGAGGGCATGCTCCTATCCAATGAAATTGGATGGCATCTCTGTTCAGTTTGAGAAGATATGACAAAGGGAAAGTAGGGGATGCCTGCAGAACTATCAGTGGTATCAAGACAGTGACTCGGTGCTTAATTTTGTTCCTTACAATGCAGAAACGAGGTGGTCTGAACACCCAGTAGGTTTAAAACAAGTTCTGCACACAGCCATGTTGTGCAGCTCATGGAAACTCATAAATTAAGTCACCTGGGGACAAGGCACATTCATAGGAGTTGAAGCTTTGGGTATGATTACTACCTGAGGTAAATGCTCTCTAAATACTGATTATTGGCAGTGGGGAGGATGGTACTATCAGTGTCTGGGGATTGGTTTTGATTTTCCTTTTTTTTGTTTGTTTGTTTTTGTTTTTAATTATTTCGGTTTATTTTTTTTTCAAATCCAAAGGGCCTTGATGTTGGCTCTTTGAGAAAGCGTTCTGGGGGTATGTATGTGGGTGTCAGAGACAGGGAAGTGTTGGTCTGTCGATTTAATTTATTTTAAAAAATAATAACTAAACCTCCTTTAAAAAAAAAATGTAATTTGGTCAAGATGCTGATTTTGAGAAGAATAAGTGATTGTGCAAGAGCTCCATCACTGGAGGCATGTCTCTGGCAAGCCAGCAGTGCCTCTGAGCCCATTGCATCCTCAGCCCTGTGTCTGTTGTGCCCAATGAAAGACTTCTAGCCAAGCAGTTTGTCTGGCAGCTTTTACCATGAGGTGGATGATCTTTCAAAACCAAAACAGAAACATTTAATGTCACTGTGCCCACCTTAATATCCCTGGTCAGAGACTGTATGACAACAAGTGGCATTGGCATATTTTTAGTCCATCAGTGAATGAAAGGCTTTCCTATGCCAAAATGTAGCAGAATATGTTCAAAAACTGGTTCATTTTTATTTTATTTTTTTCATCCTGAGGACCATTGCGCCACAAATGTGAGCATTTCGGTGTTGTTTTGAGCTTGTGTCTTACTATTATTTCCCCATTTTCTGCTGATTCCTCATGCTGTTCTGCAGCCTTACAGCTGGCCTCATGATGTACAGGAGGTACTTCAGGACCTGGACCTCACACTTTCCTTTCAGAACAACTTGGATTCACACAAGAGAAAGTAAATCAAAACTGGAACTCATTTTAAAAGTTTGCAGGAGCATCTCACCACTGATTAGGTAGCAGAGTGAGAAGGGAGGGTACAGAAGGTCCTGTTGCTGTCTATTTGTTAGAAGTGTGGAGAGCCTCGCTTGACTCCTTGTCTAATGAAAAGCTTTTTTTCTTTTTTTCTTCTCTTCCTCAGCTTTTGAGAGAGCAGGCTGTGTGGGTTGGAAGATGGAAAAGCAAAATGCTAATGGAGCTGTTTTCCATCAAAAATGTCTGCCTTAGGTCTCTGCTCTGTCCTCCCATGGGCTGTCCTGGCCTGATCCTTCTCTGTAGTGGTGGCTTTGCTGTCCTAGACGTCTCACGTTAGCAAGGTTTAGCTGCCTCTATCATAAGACATCCCTGACCATAAATGATCATCACAGAAACATAACTTCTTTTGGCTGCAGCCCAGCCTGCGCTGGGGGATGAGTAATGGCCACGATAGTGAGCGGTCCTGGATCTTTTCCCCTACTTGGAATACTGCAGCTCATATGTGAGGCCACACGGGCTGCATTCAGACGGGTGAGGGAAGATCCCAAAGCTGCTTTAGACCAGACTTGGTGCCACCCCAATCCAGAGGGACCACTTAATCTCATGGGATCGTGAGTTTGTATTCTGTATCCTTTGTGTAGAAATCTGCTTCTAGGTGCAGCTTTTAAAATTTTTAACACTCATGGTGCTGGGGCATACACTACTTCTGTTCAGGCATCTTTGCTGAGGCAACAGAGAAAACAGCTACTAAAGCATTTCTATTTTGCATCTCCATAGGAGTCTGGGTAGAAGCAGTAGCCAGCCCCAGGGATACCTGCACACCCTAACTGGCTGGTGCCAGCACGTCCATTCAGTGCTCCTACCCAGACTCAGCGTTGCTCCAGATTATGTATGTGAATTTTTGGGGAAGTCTTATACATGTTAGATTTTGTCTTGGCTCTCTCTCAACAAGACAAGGCATCATTATGAGCACTATTAGAGTGTTGTTCCTATCATGGGCTGGGAGCCTCAGAGATAAGTCTTCTGGGGGCAGACAGGGACTTTGCTGCTTCTAACCTGTGAAACTTGGCCTCATGCTGGTGGCCTGCTCTACTTCCAGCAGAGTGATAAAGACCTGACCCTGTTCCTGAGCTAGGTGCCCTTTGCCCAAGCTGTCTGATGTTCCACCAGAAAGCCAGCAGCATTGGTTTGTAGCAGCCTAATTGCCTGATAACCAAAACAGGAGGCCTGTGTGACACAAATTATTTATGTTTTAATTCTTGGTTTAGAATTTTTTATTCTCCCAGGAGCTCAGGAGCTGATAACATCTTGAGTTCATTGTTGGTGAAGGCTGGCAGCAGCTGCAGAAGTCCTGCTACACTATATGGAGGCACTGACCAGTGAGGGAGAGGAAAACCCTTCCTGCAATTCGTGACACTGAAGCACTGGTCACACGCATTGAAAATTTCATCATAAGAGTGTTTTCTAGAGCTGCAAATAGCTTATCATACATTCTTTGATATCATGTTCTTGCAAAACACAGTTCAATTTTTGGACTGTTGGGAAAAGAAACCTCCAGCCTTCATCTGACACACAAATATTCTTTGGATCCCTTTTTAAGCCCATCAAGATTTTTTTTGGACACCTTGGGACAAGAAATCTGCATGGCACATAATTCTGGCAGGTTCCTTATTTTCCAGCAACATCTCCTCTTTCTGTCTCTGTGAATTTACTTGTCTCATGTGGATACTTGTTGCCACAGGAGTCGTCTTTGTACAACAGCATTTTATAAATGCCAGAGCTGCCAGCAAACAGCTGGACAGAAGAATATTAGTTTTTCTTTCTTGCAGATCTTCTAGATTTGATTGCTTTTAAGAAGTTTACTGACACATTGAATATTGAGTTGCACGCTACCCTCTAGGTTCCAGTTTGACTTTTTGTTATTGAAGTTTACAAAAGAAACATTGGGAAACCAGCGGAGAGTACTGTTAATGCCTGAAAGCTGTCTAGTGCCTGATCTTCTTGCTGTTGAGCAACCCCAGGTATTAGCTGCAGCCTATGTGTCTGTGTTTTTTTGTTTTTTTTTTTTTTTTTTTTTTTTTCTCCTGTACCCACTCACTGTTCAACATATCAAAGTTACTAAACTTTGGTTCTGCATTTGGGAAAAGCCCACGTTCTGCCCCAGGAATTTTCTGACATTGCACTGGGTCCTGCTGGCATGTCCTATGGGTAGTGGCACGTCCTACAGGCTCATGATGTTCCTCATCTACTGCATTGTTGTGAATACGGCTGTGGAACCCAAGCATAGCCCTTAGAGCAGGGGGAGCAGGTTCAATAAGTCTTTAAACCTGCCCTGGAGATGGGGATGGTCCCAAGGCAGTGTTCCTGATGGCCTTTTCCAGCTTTTGTGCTTAGGCAATTCTTCACTGTGCCAGAAGTGCAACAGCCTAGGAAGCCACACTCTTATTATTTAGGTATCTTGATCCTTATTTAGATCTGAGTCTGTCTTAAGCTGTGGGAAAACATTACCTGTGGATTTAAATAATGTTGTTTAAATAATGTAAATAGTAAAGCAAGATGCTTTCAAAGCCAGAGGTTCTGTTGTTGTCACAACTTCTTACTACTGTTTAGTTTATTATTGTTAAATTCCTTCACTGTCATTAAAAATGGAATGCCACCTTCCCATCACAGAGCTAAGTGTGTTCTGTAGGAACAATTGGGTAACTCAGTGACCGCAGTTTCTTATTTTATGCCTTAAATATTGCTGAGTGTCAAAACATTGGCATTTCAGTTTTATTTCCTCCTCGCAAACATCATTTTGATAACTTTTTTGAATCAACTCAGTCTGAAGATTTAACATCAAATGTTGTGAAAGAAGAAAAGGAGCAAGGGCACATGCTTCATGGTTTAGGATGAAGTTCTGGGGTGTATGTTTCCAGATGGGTGGTATTTAAGATGGGTGCGGCTGCATTTTGTTTAGCACTGTTATTTTGCAGAGCCATTGAGATGGGAGAAGTCAATGTGGGAATTTCTTGAATAAAATCTGTCTTTTTCACTGAGACAAACTCAATCCCCTTTGTGGTGAGAGAGAGGAATGTACGCAAAATTCCTGAAAAAGGGCACTTTTCGTCACAGTGTGAGGGATGTGGCATGCACATGTGCTATTCAACAGACATACATAAGATAGAGGTGAATAAGAAAATCAGATGCTACTAAGAAAAAGAATAATACCGGATTTTCCTTGGCTCTCATTTTTGTTTACTTCCTCAGGGTGTTTTAAGGAAACGAGCCAATGAGGTTATGACGGGGAGTCACGGTACAGGCAGGCTAGAGAAATAGCTGCCTCAGCCCATTCTCAGACCTCTTTAAGGCACACATCAGCTTCCCTATCTCCCTTCTTATCACTCCTAAAGCTAAGATGACTGATGCGGTGTTTTGGCAGAGCCAGAGCTCCAGTTGCAACCCCTGGCTAAAAAACTTTTTAAAGCTCTTAAGCTCTCCCTCCCTCATCATTCAGGCTGAGTTTCACATTACAAATCTGCTCGTCTCCACTCTGGTGCCCTACACAGGTCCAGCATGGTTCTCTCGTTATTCCATGCTCTTATTCTCCTCCTATGGCTCAGACCTGGTGGTCTTATTTGCAACCCAACATCAGGTTGCATGTTTGACCGGGGGGGCCCCCCCCCCCCATGATTTATTTCTGACTTGTCTCAGGCCTCATGTCCACTTGACAAGTTGCTGAAAAGACCTTTTCCTTCCCTTGTTTTTGATGGGATTTGGTTCCCTTGACCTTCTGCTTCCTCCCCAAGCTATCCTATGTGGCCCCTTGCTCACCATCTCAAGTGCAGACAAAATTGTCTTCATTTCCAAGACATCCAATTTATTGCTGAGGTTGTCCAATCCCAGTCCCACCAGTCCTGTGACTTTTTAGAGCCCAGACACTGAAAGCCTCCAGCAAATAACCATTTCCTATGCCTCCACTTGCTGGAAGCCTCACAGAAACACACACACATGCTTTGCAGTCATCTTCAAATCATTCCTTAAACACCTGAGAGCGTACTCAAAATAACCCCGAAATCCCCCTTGGGAAGGGAAAGATGCTCAGGACTGACTGGTGGCATCTCCTTCAGCTTTTTGTCTTCTAAGTGATTAGTGTATCAGCCCACCTATATGTTCCAGCACGACCAGGTTCTCTTGTTACTGCCCTAATGTCCTGGAAGATAATTTGGAAATGCTGATAGTAGATGATGATATAAGGCAATAAAAGAATGGAGAAGGTGTGATTTGCATTAAGGCATGTATGCACACATATTTCAGGCAGAGTCTTGAAGCAAAAAGGATGCATGTGAGGTAGCATACAGGGGAGAAAGAGCAGTCGAGACCTGAAGTGTACCACTCTTCCATGTGTATTTGGTAAAAAACAGCTCTGCCTGCTGGATTTTATTTTTCTCACTGAGGTACATGTTGCTCTTAAATAAACATGATTATACCCTACATGGAGCTGCAGCTTGGCCCAAACACTAAAAATAGCAGGCAGAAAGTAGAGACTTCAATTAGATGCATACTGCTCAACAATTTAACTTCTAATTGGCTTGTGGTTATTCCCCAACTAGGAACCAACCCTGTTGTGCTTAAAGGATTGACAGTCTAGCAAAACAGGGACCTGAAACAAATTATTTTTTAAAGTGAAATGACCAAAAAAGAGTCCCGTGTGTTGCATGTCGAGGAATTCATATGTTTATGTGTCACTTTCAGCTTGAATGCAGCTATTCTCACCATCATAGGTTTGACAGTTAGGTTCAGCTCTTTACCCTCTCCTCAACTCCATTTCTGTGGTTCCATGAAACTTTTTAAACATTATTAGAGTTAAGTTTGGTTCAGGATTCATCTCATGGTGCAGTACTGCAGGATAGTGGTTGGAGGTATCCCAAGAGCATCTCATTTTCTGCCCTCTGCTGCTGCAGTTCAAAATCTATTTTTCTTTTCAGTTGGCAACAGCAGAAAACTCTATCATCTTCTATCCCTTAATCTTAATTTGTGTTAAAATTTTCTTTTTGACTCAGCCTGGCCTGAGGAAAACAGTAAAGCTGAGTGTGTGGCTTGCCATGGCATCAAGAAGTGAGAGGGCTTGTGCGTAGCTGCTGTTAAAGACAACAAAAAATGTTTTTATAAATACATCAATACCAGAAGGAGTACTAAGGAGAATCTCCACCCTTTACTGGATGAGGGGGGAAACTTAGTTATCAGGGATGAGGAAAAAGCCAAGGTGCTTAACGCCTTCTTCGCCTCAGTCTTTAGCAGCAAAACCAGTTGTTCTCTGGACGCCCAGTACCCTGAGCTGGTGGAAGGGGATGGGGAGCAGAATGTGGCCCCCACAATCCACGAGGAGATGGTTGGCGACCTGCTGCAGCATTTGGATGTACGCAAGTCACTGGGGCCGGATGGGATCCACCCAAGGGTACTGAGGGAACTGGCAGAAGAGCTGGCCAAGCCACTTTCCATCATTTATTGGTAGTCCTGGCTATCAGGGGAGGTCCCACTTGACTGGCAGATAGCAAACGTGACACCCATCTACAAGACGGGCCGGAGGGTAGACCCGGGGAACCACAGGCCTGTTAGTATAACATCAGTGCCAGGGAAGCTCATGGAGCAGATTATCCTGGGTGTCATCATGCGGCAGTTGCAGGGCAAGCAGGCGATCAGGCCTAGTCAGCATGGGTTTATGAAGGGTAGGTCCTGCTTGACGAACCTGATCTCCTTCTATGACAAGGTGACACGCTTAGTGGACGTGGTCTATCTTGACTGCAGTAAGGCATTTGACACCGTTCCCCACAGCATTCTCCTCAGGAAACTGGCTGCTCATGGCTTGGACTGGCGCACGCTTCGTTGGGTTAAGAACTGGCTGGATGGCCGGGCCCAGAGAGTCTTAGTGAATGGAGTCAAATCCAGTTGGAAGCTGGTCACCAGTGGAGTCCCCCAGGGCTCGGTACTGGGGCCAGTCCTCTTTAACATCTTCATCAATGATCTGGATGAGGGGATCAAGTGCACCCTCAGTAAGTTTGCAGACAACACCAAGTTAGGTGCGTGTGTTGACCTGCTTGAGGGTAGGAAGGTTCTGCAAGATGATCTGGATAGGCTGGACCAATGGGCCGAGGTCAACGGTATGAAGTTCAACAAGGCCAAGTGCCGGGTTCTGCACCTGGGGCACAACAACCTCAAACAGAGCTACAGGCTGGGAGATGTGTGGTTAGAAAGCTGCCTGGCAGAGAAGTACCTGGGAGTATTGGTTGACAGTCAGCTGAATGTGAGCCAGGAGTGTGCTCAGGTGGCCATGAAGGCCAACAGCATCCTGGCTTGCATAAGAAACAGTGTGGCCAGCAGGTCCAGGGAAGTGATTGTCCCCCTGTAGTCGGCTCCGGTGAGGCCGCACCTTGAGTACTGTGTTCAGTTTTGGGCCCCTCACTACAAGAAGGATATGGAGGTGCTTGAGCGAGTCCAGAGAAGGGCTACGAAGCTGGTGAGGGGTCTGGGGAACAAGTCTTACGAGGAGCGGCTGAGGGAGCTGGGACTATTTAGCCTGGAGAAGAGGAGGCTCAGGGGCGACCTTATCGCGCTCTACAGGTACCTGAAAGGAGGCTGTAGCAAGGTGGGGGTTGGTTGGTCTGTTCTCCCACGTGCCTGGTGACAGGACGAGGGGGAATGGGCTAAAGTTGCGCCAGGGGAGGTTTAGGCTGGATATTAGGAAGAACTTCTTCACTGAACGAGTTGTTAGGCACTGGAATAGGCTGCCCAGGGAAGTGGTTGAGTCACCATCCCTGGAGGTCTTTGAAAGACGTTTAGATGTAGAGCTTAGGGATATGGTTTAGGGGATGATTTGTTAGTGTTAGGTCAGAGGTTGGACTCGGTGATCTTGTAGGTCTCTTCCAACCTAGACTTTTCTGTGATTCTGTGATTCTGTAGCAAAACTCATGCCATGTTTGACCTGAAAGAGCACACGATCACAAATTGAACCTCCTCATTGTAGGAGTCATTTGCCAGGTACTGGAAGGACCGGATACTCCTCAACGCAGATTAAGCATGGTGCAGAATGAGAGGGGAATGACAGGGTTCAATTTTTGGCGGAACAGCAAAAACACACCACTGCCCACATCCCAGTTTGGCATAGCTTTGAGCCCAGTTCATCTCTGGTGTATGGTCAGCAAAGCTCTTCCAAGGATAGAGTGACAGATATCAAGGATGCATGAGCAAAAGTCTCTAGAGCTGCCTGTGTAGAGCTGCATAGCAAGAATACAGGTATCTTCATATCTGCCTACAAGCAGGGCATCAGTCCTTTTTTCCCCAAGAGATGGGATATTCCTTTCTTGTCCTTATCTCCAAACCATGTTTTCCAACAACTCAACACCTGAAGAAAATCTGTCTGCTATAGTACCATGATCACCAAGTAGCAAATGAATTATTATGTATACTCTACAGGTGGTTAAAAGGTAAATTCTGGGCATTGTTCCCCAGTGGTGCACCCCAGGGGATGCCTAAGAAACCATATACACTCTTGTACTGGGGAAGAGCTGTTTGGGCTGGCTAGGATGAAATTAATTCCAGTTTTTCTTGCCCAAAACCATGTCCCAGAAGCCAACCGTTCCTCATGTGAATAGGTTTCACTCAAGCAAAAAGCATCCTAGAAACCACAATGGCCTGAATGGTTTCAATTTTTTATTATTCAGTGGAGTTCAGCCCTATAATTATCTGACTCCTTGCCAGTAATGTCCAGTTACCCAACGTTCACACACAGAGCAGGATAAAAATGGCAATTATGTTTTTTTTTTGGCCATGTTCCTACACTGAAAGTGATGCTATCCTGTGTGTCACAGTGGTTGATAAAAAACAAAGGCACGTGTCTCACTGCCCTAGAATTGTTCACTAATTAAGTAATAATGAAGCTACCATAAGATGAAGAGTACAGCTTTTGGAGACTAAGCATATTGAATATAGCTAACACTAAAGGGCAGCATAAAGAGCAGAGCATGATGAAGGCGTTCAAGCCAGTGCTTGGTACCCATTAAAAAAAAAATAATAATAAAAAATAAAATAAAAAAATTCTTTCCTAACACAGGACTTTGCTCTTTCACTTAGATTTTTTTTTTTTTAATCTATTGAAACATCTGATGCAGCAGATTAAGAGATATCAAGTCTCTAACTCCAAGTTTATAATTTTTTATTTTATATCTTGGTGAGGTAGTAAGGTGAAAAAAAGTAATAGAAAGAAAATATTATGCTCTGCCAGCAGTGAACTGAATTAAAGATTGGAATTGAAATGATGATTAGATTAAGTATGGCTTGATGATTAGCCAAGGGATGCTTTTTGTTGCAAAAGGCGAGAGTGGAGTGTCATCGTGTAGCAGTGACACTCCTACTGTGTGGCCAACACCCTGGGAGGCTCCCATTTTCAATCTCTTTCTTGCCAATTGTTGCACGTGGGCTGGTTAGCCTGTCTTTAACTCTGAAGCTTTCAAAAAGAAAGCTGACTGAGAGCAAAACCGCATGAGGGTCCCTTCTATGAGAAAGTTCATCTTCTGCATGAGCTGCTTCTGAAGTCAGATATTACTCAATCAGTCATACTCGGCCACCATGCAACCCTATTAATAGCTGTTCTTTGGTGCTGCAGCAAGGCAGCATCCAGAAGGCTCAGCGTCTCCTGCAGTCGCATTGCCAAAATTCATCCCTGCATCACCATGTTTGTTAGCAAGTATCTTCAGGAAAAAATAATAATAATAAAAAAAAGGCAAATTATTTCATTTTACACAGTGGGACCAAGATTAATGTGCAGAGCTTTAGGTGAACACATATATTCTTCAAAGGATGAAGTCTTGGCAAATGAAGTTTTGGCCACCCCTATTATGTATTATTTGCCAGAGTGCCTCCAGATTTGGCACATCCAGATCTATGAAGTGAAGTTGGAGAGCCCACATCCCACTCCTGGCCACCACCACAAGCCCATCTTGGAATTTTGAGCAGCTGGGCTGGTTGCCACAGTTCATGGAGGGGAAGGCCATTGTCCTGCTCTCTTACAGACTTTCCAGCCTAAACAGAAGAGATGTGAGCTGCTAAAAGCCTACTGCATTAACTCTGACAAATGTAAAAGTAGCTAAATAAAAGGAACAGGAAATAACTACCCACGGTTTGCCAGCTTCCAGCCAAATTCTAACCTGCTCAAATAATTTTCAAGCCCAATTTACTAAAAACTGTGATCTGCAGTTAAACATAGCAAGATGCAAATAACACAGGGCAAGAGCTGGCTTGGGTTGGATCCTTGCTTTGGTTTGCAGACCTTGGAATAACTCTCCCTGTTTATTTGGGGCCTGGTACTGCAAAGTGCTGAGGGACTTCTGGGAGCGCCTGCAGCTCCCTGGGAGCTGCACCTCCCAGGAATTGCTCCACATTTCACAGTATCAGGCCCTTGATAGTAGGTTACCAGTTCCCCAGGATGTACACAGTATATTTAGGGATGCGTTGAAATGAGAGACTGCAGATGAACGAATTTTGCCTGGGATCCTTTCATTAAAGCCTGGATGGAGGCACACACAAACTGAAGCCCATCAGCCATGGAGCATGAGCTAGCTCTTTCCAAACCCTGTTGTTGGGGATCCCAGTGTGCAAAGACCTGGAGAGCAAACACCATCACCATTTCAGGCCAGTCCCAGTGTCCTTTAGTAATGGCCAGTAACATGGAGCACCTGAAAACTGTCCTTATGTTGACTCCTTGCTAAAAGTTTGGGTTTTAGAGCATGAAATGCTCTGGATTTAGGCCCATTGACTGTTCTTTCTTTCCAAATATGAAGAGAACAAGCTCCCTCTTGAGCTATCACTAGCACCCAGAGGTAACCCCAAGGCGAAGGGACCTCTCCTCTAGGCTTCATGAGATTTGACCACATACCCATGGGCACTTTCAAGTGCACCACTACGTGGCACTGCTCAATTTTCTTCAAGTGAGACCATGCAAGCTCATTTCAGTCTGGGGCCCATGTTGGTGAGGAATGCTCATGGGCTTTGTGCACTTTCCAAAGGATGAGAGAAAGTGACTTTAAAGAAAATGATACTGAAGTGTGGTAATTAAAGGTTCCAGCTGTGCATAGACATCCCAACTATCCTTGGGCCTTTATCAAATCACCATCTTGAAATGCTAGGTCACTGTTAGTAAATGGTGAAGATGGGGTGTTTCCCCAGGTGCACAGCAAAGGGCCCCCAACCTTGGAAATGAAAATTTAATTTCTGGGGCCAAGAAGATGCTAAACCCTCAGATCAGTCCACAAATGTTCTTGTTTATAGCTACGAATTTAAATATCACCCCAGGAGCACCAGGTGCCTCATTCTCCATTGAGATGCTCAGTTGTGCTGGACTGTGGTGCTGTCTCTAGAGGGTGGCACTTGTCAACCACATTTCTACTGTAAGACACATCTAAGCAGGCACGTCAGGCTGTGACAACGGTGTGACACTTCCAAAATCAAAAGGGTTTAGACTGTGTACATTTATTTCAGCTGTAGCAGCTTAACACTTCTTGTTTCAAGATTTTAAGAAGCATCCAGTGATGGGTTAAGCTAGCAGAAGGACTGCAGACACAAATATATACAGACACTGAGCAGGGACAATCATTGCAAATATTTTTTCAGCCATTTCTATCAGAAGCAGCAAGCCAGCCCAAGGTAAAAGGATGGTGCAGAGTCATCTCTTGTAGAGATATGGTATCTATCAGCAATTGGAAAGCGTTGAGAGGCACGACTGTTGCTTTTACAGTGGGAAGAAGGGCTTGTAGACATCAGTCTGGTTTGCCAATGAAAAATAAATGGCTTTAACAGTGACTGCGCTGGATATGTGCACTTTCTATGAATCTGTGTGTCTCTTACAAGGGCCCATGGGAGGAGGAGGCGAGGATAGAGAAGCAGGGGAAGGCAAGCATCTCCTCAGACATTTAATTATGTTAAACTATGTATTTGTTTTAATTTACTGACAGCTCACTGGTTAAGAGTATATTTATAAATGCCAGGAATGATTCACTGGGAGGCCTGGGACTGCCAGCGGCTGCTGGGATCAAGTACTTGGGAGCTCAGGGCTCCACAGATTCTTGTGAAAGGCAAACAGTTTGTTCATTAGTCTCTTTTATTTACTTGTTTATTTATTACAAATGAACTTTGTGGGTGTGTTTCATTTAGCCTGAGACATTACTGCCCTCATATTTCAGTTGACTTTTTTTTCAGACTACTCCAAGATTTTTACAGTGACTCAAAAGCCAGCAAAAAAAGTTTTTTTTCCTTTTTTTTTTTTTTTTTTTTTTTTTCCACAGCCATAAATACCATCTGCACAACTCTTGATGTATTGAAGTGATTAGTGTGTTCAAGTGACTTTGTTTGACATTTTCAAAGCCACGTTCCTAATTCCTCTTTAAATTCAGCTCCGGGCATATAGTAGCAATACAGTGAGGTCGTCTTTCCCGATGTACAAGAAATGCTGTACCAAACTCAGACAGTAATTTTTTAAAATGGTAGCAAAATTAGAGTAGCAGAATTTGTTTGGAAACTAATATCAAGGCAGAGCAGAGTGAGTGGCATGAACGGGGGAAGGATGCTGGTGGACGCTATGGAGGCCCAAAAGTGATGGGCAGCTTCTCAGTAGGGAACAAAAAAAGCCAATCCATGGCTCTTAAATGCCTGAATTTGCATTACAGCTGCTGCAGTCAGTAATGTAAGTTGCATGTACCTGGAAATATGCTACATAGAGCACCTCAAGATGAAAAAAATAATAATAAAAAAAATCCACACAAGCTTATTGCTGTAACGTAGGCATACACCAGTGCTCAGGAAAGTTACACTACAGTCAATGAAACTGTAGCTTGGCAGCCAAGGCATAACCCCTTCAAGCACTGCATCAAGTGGATCAGAACAGCATTGGGTGTTGTGTATATAAATAAAGTGATGCTGTTAATAGTAAACAGCTCCACTGCTCTTTTAAGAGGCATATTTCTTCGACACATGCAGAAAGTTAAAGTTACAACTCTGTGAAATTTCAGTTTGTGCCCTCATCTGTTTATCATTTACTCTTTGGATACTTGTGCTAAGAATTTAGTCTTTCAGAATAATGTTTATGGTAGGTGGTCCCTTCAAAGCTGTTTTGTTTCACTGAACCATTTTGATTTGTTGTAGAAGACTCATGCAAACTTTTCATTTAACTGTATCCAACACCATGATGAACCAGTGCATGAAAAACTCCTTTTGCAATATTTCCTGTCTCAATACAGTCAGATACTTTGAAGTGTAATTTTTCACTGAATTTCAGGGCCAGAGAATGTTTTTTTTTCTCCCCTCATTCATTCCTAAGTGAAAAAGAAAATGTTTATATGCATCATGTTACTCTAAATATATCAATATATAATCTAAATTTAGGTATGTATTGATGCATTCATAACACACACAAAAACATTAATGTTATGGTAACTACCCTCCCAGTGGCTGTCCCAGACAAAAAATACAGGAATATACTTTTTGCTTTAGACGATTATTATTTTTCCAAAGAGATTTACAATCATTATGGTAAGGACATGGGGGATAGCCACAAAAAAATTAAAATGCTGTCCATCTATGTGTTTACCTAAAGAAGGTAACATCACATTATCTTTAATAACTCAAGGATGCTTCCATCTATTTTTTAATGTATAAAAGAAAAACGAGCATTTAATCTCTCTTTATCAAGATCAATACCATAAATCCACACAGCTATTGCGACACATGGGGCCATGGGAACTCCTCTCTCACGTGGACCAGAGTTTTGACATCCAAGACCTTTAACTCAGCTCTCACCCTTTTTACCTGTGTGACTGCAACCTTTGCTTGGCTCAGGTGTAGGACAGGTGTAGACTCAGCCATGAGGAGCTGATGGAGGAAAACCCAACCAGAGCAAAGCATGCGGAGGAGGACGAGGGCTGGACTGCTGGGATGGGCAGCAGAGGCGACACCACAGCACCACTGAACAGCATCCTCTCTAAAACAAAAGCGGTAAATAATAAAGATGAAATATCAATGCACTGATTTTGTGTTCATTTTTTCCTCCACTGTCGCTTGCTAAAAAATGACAGCAAACACCGCACCACACTCCCAGTGCCACGGCCTCATCTGCGTGGCAGCTCAGCCCCGTCAGCCTTGAAAGCGCGGCGGCAGGAGAGCTCTGACTTCCTCCAAAAGCCTTTGTGCGCTCCGGCAAGCCCATAAATCAGCCTGCTCACGCTGCGTGACCTCCTGCCACGACCAGCCGACAGGAAGATGAGGAGTGCGAACGACAGCGCCGCTCAGCAGGCGACCGCCGGCTCGCAGGCTGTAATTGAAGAGCCTGAAAAACGACGCGTCAAAAATCGGGCGCGTTTCGTTTCCCTGCCCTTTGCAGGAGCAAACATCCTTGCCAGGGAGGTCAGAAGGTATTGGGGATTTTCCTTCTTCCAATTATAAAGTTTTTAATTTGATGTAAGACAGCAGATGTCATTCACATCCGTTTTCTTGCCCTCTTGTCATGGATGGGGAATGCATTGAGAGTGAAACCCAAAGCTTTTCAAGGCAGAGAGGGATGCAAGGACTGTCATCCTGCCCCTTCCTCCAAACATTTCCAGCCCCGCTGTAATTTTAACCTCTTTTAAAAATGCATGTTTATCACCTCCTCCTCCTCCTACCCACCCCAGGCTCATGAGCTCTTTTTCAGTGATTTGAGGCTGGAAGGAAGCCAGAAGAAGGAAAGAAAATATTCATAAATTATTCCTTAAAGACCCATCACCTATGGATGATGCGCTCTGTAGAGTGCAGAGAGGCGGATGGCAGTCAGCTGAACTACATGCTGAAATTACAGTCTTTGAACGGCTCAGAAGAGATAGAAAAACAAACCTGTGTCTCTGTGTACATTTTGACTCAACTTCCACCAGGCAAACATGGGTAAAAAGTAAAAACTCTTTTTTTTTTTTTTTTTTTTTTTTAATGGGGAAAAGTCATTACTTTTAAAACCTCTGCCCCACAAGGAGCAGGACTTGAGGAACATGGGACTTTCCTTGCTCTGAGTGTGGGGGATATGGAGAGAGCCAGCAGTGGGAAGCCCCATCTAGGTGGTGGGGATGGCACTTTGCCCTGGAGATCAGAGGGGACAGCCACACACCCAAAGACACAGGGAGCAACCAGGGGGGGACTGACATACTGGGAAGAGTCTTGAGACATGGGAATGGCAGCGTGCTGCTCTCACGGCCTTTAGGTAATATGAGGCCACCAAAAATCACACATTGAGTGGAAACAGCAGAACCTACTTTGCCATCATGGAGATTAGCAAGGTCAATAATTTCCCCCCTTAGGTGTCTTCTGCCCCCTTTTCCCACACCTCCTCATTAACCTGGGGAAAAGGCTGTACCCAAAGCACCCCCTCCGTGTGTTCCTGGCAGCACTTGTGGACGTCAGTGGCACAGAGGCTGGTCCCCATTGCCTGTTGCTTACCTTTCCCACCCAGACGTTAATGGGATAATGTCAGTCAAGTGCTTTGAAGATGAAGAAGAAAGACTAGGCAAACAAGGTCAGATAAACAGAGTACTTCATCTTCTGAGCAGCACTGGGCAGAGAGCACTTCCAATTATTTTTACCAAGCATCTTCACATACTAGAGAAGACACAGATCTTCGCTTCTCTCACAACTCAAAACATAACATTTGATCTGTCCCTGCAGGATGTTGCTGTGAAGCACACACTGATGCATCGACTGAGCTGCCAGTTAATCCAACAGCCATTAACCTAAGTAAAACTATAACCTGCTGAGTAAACATTTCCCTATTGTTTCTAGAGATTACTGTGCTGGGAAGTCATTAATAACCTGGAAGTACATTCAATTTATCTTTGTTTATTAGCTGCTTTTGTCAGACACAAGCATCGTCCTCCCGCTATTGAAGTATCACACTATGACATTAGCCCTGACTACAGCCTCTGTAAAGTCAACAATCTGATTTGGTCATTAATCTCCCACTTCAAAAGGGGAAGCAGGAGATTGAGTAGGAAGATCTCACATCTGCTCTTCCACTTGCAGTTTGCTGCAGCCTGACATCTGATAACCCAAGAGCCCTTTATGAACACTTACTCATTTTAACTTCCAGCCAAAGAGGACCAGCAGACATGACGTAGGACCTGCAAATCTCCTCTACCCTGAGGAACAGGGGCTGGGGATGTTCCATGTACCCCCATGGCACCTCAAATGACTACATTTATCTGACTGAATCCCACCCCTAGTAAGGTGGGATTCTAGTTTGGTACAACGAGCCCACCATCACGTTGAGGCTTCAGAGGGCACTATGGCTCATCGCTGACATCCTAGGAGCTGTGGGTAAGGGAGGACATCAGCTGTGAAGGCCCATCTCCACAGAAATTAAATACCAAGCATCAACACCTCCAAGCCATGCCTTCATCCACGAGCCATTTTTCAGAACAAAAGAGTGAGGAAATCCACTCGGACTTGCTGTAGGAGCAATTTGGTATGTTGGAAATCCATCATTGTAGTGCTTATCCCACCACAGCCACCACCTGCACACATTTCCACTCCCACTGGAGTAATGAGAAAACAGCTCTCGCCTAAAGAAAAAAAGTTAAAAATATGCAATTTCTATCTGCAGCAAATGTGAGTCCCTTGCCTTGCTCGCACAAATGCAGACATATGCATATGTGCTTATACAAGACAAAGCAGGTTAAATTCAGGCCTTATTATTGTGGGAGGATTGACTTAAAATACTGTTAAAATAACACATTTTTCACTAATGACAATTATTTCACGTACTTCCACTACTGCTAATGCTGCCACATACCTGGGATACAAATTATTGGAACAAACAGAGAAGGAGAGGCAATGTATAAATATCTTCTGTGGTTTAAGCAAGTGGCACATGTGAGACATCACAGCAGAACCAAACCTAACATAATTTTTCTGTGCAATGTTTGCTTTACTCTGAGGGCAGTGAGGCCCAGGCTGCCCAGAAGAGCTGTGGGTGCCCCATCCCTGGCCCCATCCATGGTGGGGAGGTTGGGACTAGATGGCTTTTATGGTCTTTTCCAACCCAAGCCATTCTGTGATTGTATGATTCTATGAAGGTGCTATGAGAATTTGCTTTCTAAATATTTTGTCTCCTACCATCCCATAACTCAGGGAATTGGCTGGACCACAGGTGATAAAGCTTTGCCATTCGTATACAGAAACGACTCTTTACTTGTCCTGAACATCACTGGCAGCTCTTCCTTGGATAGAAGGCATTATTTAACAGCATAAAAGAGGAACTTCATAAAAAATGCTTCAAAATACTCCCCTCATCTGTGGTTTTAGTCCTTTTTTCAATATGGCACCTTAGCATCACAGCAGTCAGCGTGACCATGGGTGTGTGAAAGTGTGCTCACTTGGACGTGTATAATATACAGTTTGTGCTTCTTCCTCTCTTCAAGTGTTTGTGTTTGATGTATCTGCCCTACTGCCTCCAAAGCCTCCTCACCTAATACTTCTTTTGTTTTTGTTTTGTTTTGTTTTGTTTTGTTTTGTTTTCAGGTACAAATTGATGTTGAAGACCCTGCTGATGATGATTCTGACTGATGAAAGAATGAAATCTCCTGTTCACTCCAGAGAGATGCTGCTGCCAGAGCAGTGCTTTCACTGCCACAGAAACAAATGCACCCTCAGGATTTATCTCAGTCAAGCAGAAATTTGCTCTGCAAAACGTAATGAAATACAGTTTGGTGTCACCAGAATGTTATTTCTCTTATCTCTTTTAGTTCTGTACATGTGCACATAATCACAGAATCACAGAATTGAAGGGGTTGGAAGGGACCTCGAAAGATCATCGGGTCCAACCCCCCTGACAAAGCAGGTTCCTTAGAGCAGGTTGCCTAGGTAGGCATCCAGACGGGCCTTGAATATCTCCAGCGAAGGAGACTCCACAGCCTCCCTGGGCAGCCTATTCCAGTGCTCCATCACCCTCACCGTGAAGATGTTCTTTTGCATGTCGGTGCTGAACTTCCTGTGCTCCATTTTGTGACCATTACCTCTTGTCCTGTCCCCACAAACCACTGAAAAGAAGTTGGCCCAATCCCTCTGTCTCCCACACCTCAGGTATTTATACACATTGATGAGATCCCCTCTCAGTCTTCTTTTCTTCATGCTGAACAGACCCAGGTCTCTCAGCCTTTCTTCATAGGAAAGATGCTCCAGGCCCCATATCATCCTTGTGGCCCTCTGCTGGACTCTTTCCAGGAGATCGCTGTCTTTTTTGTACCAGGAAGATGTCAGCTCTCTTCTTTGGAAGTATGACATTCCTATAGGAACATTTCTCTTCTGTTTTATTTTCATTTTAAAGAGAGGATTATTTTATTTTATTTCACCCAGCCCTCCAACAGTTTTTATGTGGGGCTGGTGAGCGTGGAGGAGATCTCTCCTCCCACGCCTCCAGCTCCCATGCCTGCTGGGCTGGTTGGATGCTCTCCTGATGTGGGAGATTAGGTCCAAACCCCTCCGGGCAAGGAGGAACTTCAGTGCGCATCTCCCACATCCTAAACAGATGCTCTAATCCCTGAGATATTGCATAAGGCGAGGGAGTGTACTTTGTGGAGAAAAGACCTTTCCTTAGATTTTTTTTTAAAGGTGTTAAGCCAAAAAAAACAAAAACAAAAAAAAAAAAAAAAAAAAAAAAAAAAACAAAAAACAAACAAACAACAAAAAAACAGCAGCAACTGGTTCAAGACCTCCTAATAGATGAATCCTGCAAGAAAAGAGATACTAATCTTTCTGAACCTTAGCAATATTTGCCTTTTAACCATTTTTTACTGGCTACCTTACATGAATCTTCATCAACTCCTCTTCAGGTGACCCTAAAACAGACGTTTGCCTGTTGAGGTTTGAATACCTAATCCACCACCTTCGTCAAAATATCTTATTTGTTTGTTTGTTTGTTTGTTTGTTTTAAACACTTTGATATTTTTTTGAATGACAGGCACCTCTTATAAAATGTGTACCATGCATGACTTTTAAACAACAAGATCTGTGGCATAGATGATTCAGCTCATGCATTTGCTTTTACTGAACACTTTATACATACGATAAAAATGTTGTATGCAAGGTTTTATTAAGCTGTAGCTACTGCTCATGCAGATGTATGGTGCTCCATGACATGTCAGAGGAGAAATTAAAATAGTCTTTTGATGAAAACTGTCTGATCTTCTTTTGTAAGACACTTGGGGTGTGCATGTGCTGCTTGTTTCAAATCTGCCTATTGAGACCAAGCAAAATCTCTTCAGTCATGATAGATAGCAGTTTGGTATCAAATATTCTTTATAATTGCACACAGTGCAGTGTATCTGTAATCATAAGCCTTGAGAGTATTTTATTGCTTTCACCATAAGCTTCTGCGGGCAATGAAAAACAAACAAACAAAAGCACTCGTTGCTCTGTGTCAGCTCCATTCTCAAAGACAAAACATCTCCTCTCTTGGCCTTGTCCTGTGGAGAAGTAATCATGGACGGGCACCCAGACCTCCAGGCCTGGAGGCCTGGGGCCTGTAGCAATGGAGAACTTTGGGCAGGAAAAAGCCAAACCTAAATAATAATGTTTATCAGACTAAATATGTCAAGCTGAGAGTACTAATTCAGAAATTGAAGCTTTTGGATGTCTGCCTGTCCTTTAGTGCACCATCGCTTTCAGAGACCATGGAGATTCATCATGAAGAGGACCTACAGCACTTACCTTCCCATTCGTGGTTAAAATATGAAGGGACTGCTGTGTTTTTGTAGAAGATGCATAGGCAGAAATCCTTCCAGGGATTTGGGACGTCATTTCATCACTTGCTCTGTACCTGGGGGAGGACGTGAGAAGGCCAGGGGGGCCTGGGTGGCTAAACCCTGCCAGCAGGTAAAAGAAAGAAAAGCAGCATCTTTGATCTTGGCGAGGTGTTAATTTGTAAGATTCAGTGGGTTGTTAGGGCCTTAGGAAGCGAGGGCCAGCACATCAACAAGGGCGCTTATCTGGCAGGCCATTAATGACACATTACTATCTCCACACTTACTCATTTACTCAAGTGTTTGAAGACAAGACTACGTGTCAATAAAGGAATTAGACCGGACACCTTGAGCCCATCAGGTTTATCTCGCTGTGCTGACAGGAACAGTAGGTGACACCAGGCCAGGGTGAAGACTTCAAAGTTTTGAAGGCTGCAGTCTTGCACCAAAGACAAACAACCTTTACGGCCCGGGAAGGGACAAACAGACAGGCAGGGAAGGCAGCTGGAAGATGAAAGGCTAGTCCCCTCAGCATATTCGCGGCCTGAGCTGGCCTTAATTCAGCTGGGGGTTTGATTTTAATTGAAACTTTCATCTCAGCCCTTCTGAAAGCAAGTGTTTTAAGAGGAAGATGGCAGGATGTGAAGAGTGGAGAAGTCACCTGCTGCTCAGGCAAATAAGACAGAAGGACGTTCCTCCAACAGCTCTCTCCTCTGGCCCTTTCCACAAACTTTATGTTGTTTGGGGAGGAATAAAATACATATTTTATTTCTGAAGGAGGGGATGCTCTTTGCAGCCCACCTGCCTGGCTGAGAGCATTTTGATTATCAATTGTAATTATAAATTATACTGAAAGTTATTTTGTTACACCACCTGGTTATAATGATCATGAAAAGAGTCTTGGCTTGAAGCAATACAAAATAATATTAATATGCAAGGAGAAGAAAAAATTGAGGAGTAAAGGCAATTTGCCCAACAATTCTCCTTTCTTCTGAACCTCCTTTGCCCTAATAGATTCTGCAAACCTCTGCCCTGACGCTGCTGCAGACCTTTGTGGCTACAACCACCACTACTAAATCGTGCAGCCGGGTTGAAAACTCCAGAAACCATAAACATTGCAGGGTAGATTTCCAAATTTTCACTCTTAAACAAACAAGGAGCCAGGTATTATTTTCACAGTCAGGTTAAATGCTGATAATTGAGGTTAGTATTATATGTTTTAATCAATAATTTTAACAACTCAGTTTTTGTTCCCTTTACCTGTTTGTAAGTAATAGGAATTTAAATTAAAAGACATTATATGAAAACCCTTTAAAAATAAGTATCTTTCACCTTTATTGGTATTGTATGCTACCAAGGACAAATACATCAGTATAAGTAGTCACCCTGGCTGCATATTTTAAACATCTGGATGATACCCCTGAAAAATATCAGACTGAACAAACCCACCAAAAATGCCACCAGATACAGGCTATTTTTAGGAAATCATCATTAGGGATCTGACTTTTTTTTTTTTTTTTTTTTTTTTTTTTTTTTTTTTTTTTTTTA